>JACYFI010000938.1:0-12235 GCA_020975735.1 Ophiocordyceps xuefengensis
TTTTCAGGCACTTTACAACCACTTAAAAAGATAAATGTATTTTGTAAAACCAGAATTATTATTCTTCCTGTATGAAAGCCAAAATCTGTATAAATAACTTTCGAGTTTTTTTTATTTAAAATCCACATAAATAACCTCTAAGTCCTTAGTTCTTAGCTATATTGATACAACAAATCTTCAACCTATATAACATAAAATAATACACGGTTATAATATTTTAGAATCTTAAAAGTTTGATTTCTCATTAGATTTATATGTGCCCAGACTAGTTATTTTTATATGCTGATTGGTTTATTATTTTGGCCTATATAAAAATTATTATAATCCAGTTTTCGGCTATTTTTAAAAGTACCCAAGAAAAGAACCTGTACCCTATCATTAATGTAAGGGGATTAGACTCCCAATTTACTTCAAGGCTAAGATGTGCTAGGTCATATAGCCGTAATAGAATACCTCTACCTATGGTAGCAATTACACTAGTAAAAAAATGCTGAGCTGAATGTCTGTGTAAAATACGAATAAGGCAACCCGTTGATACGTCATCGCTAATATGCTCAACAGAATTGAAATGCTTCAGCTTATACGTTACGATTGATAATGATAGCTAAAGTTAACCACTGGTAATTTTTATTTATACCCTAAACCAGAGACCCCTAGTAATGAACAAAAATTTCATAGTATTTATATTGGGTTGGTTGCGATGCTCATGTATATAGGCGTATAACTAATTCTTTAAGAAAGAATGACTTTTTTATAATCTCCTAGTGTTTATTTTTTACAAATAAATAATTTATTAATACTTAACATAACACAAACTAAACCGTAGACTTTATTTTAAATTTAATAGTAGTACACGACCTAAGTCTATTCATTTATACCTAATAGTGCGGTGCTTAAATGCCTGACGGGGAGGCGCCACCTGTTTCGCCCACCTGGCTTGGTCTTTTTAAAATTATATTTTAGGCTGGGTATTTTAAGCTGTATATAAAAGTATATTTCTTTTCTTAACGCGAAAACTAATAATATACTATGCATTTCAATAAATTATTATACATACTAATATAGTATACATTGTGATTTTTGCAAATTATTTCTTGCTTAAACAAAAAGCCTTAGGCCAGCGCTACTAACTCTGTCCACCTATAAGTAACTTTAAATAATTTAAGTGACAAGAATGATTTAACCAGTGGTCCGGATAGATAATAGGTTTAATCACCCTCCCGCTTAACTCGAATATTATCGGTGCAATTTTCACACTCGTTGCTTTCAAGTAACATAAATCTTAACATGAACCTTTTTAGGCCTGTCAGGTTCGTTTTCTGATTTATTTTATCATTATCAGTTTAACTTTAATCTGATCATCTTTTTGTTCTTTAGACTCCTTTAACCTTTTAATCTTTTCAGGCTATTAGTTACATTTGGTTATTTTTTTTCTTTTTCACTTCTTTACCTTTGACTTTTAGATCTTCGTTAAACGATACTGTAACATTTTCTGCTTTTTCCCTAAAACTCCTTTACCTTTGTTCTTGTAATCTTTATTTATCAGATTCCTTTGGTGCAGCAGGAATCATATCTAATCTGTCTTCTACAAATGCTTATCTAGATCTTTGTAGCGAACCAGAAGATTCTCAGTCATTCGGGATAGTTTGGAACTACATTAAGGTTTGAGCATAAGGAGGGGTGCTGATGGTCCAGCTTTGGAGTGAATCGGGCGGGTGACCAGATGGTCCAGCTGAGGAGATTGGCCTCAAGACCCCCCCTTTCAGCATGAGTTTAAGTTCCGTCCCCGATCTATGATACTCTCTCCTGTTCAGCTTCTGCTCCTCCTGTCAGCTAGCTTGTCTAAAGGAAGTAATAAATCCTCCATTTCATCTTTTTACAAGTTTGTCTTGGATCTTACTTCGACACCGAACGTTACAGATTAAAATTTAGGCGGTCTTTATTAGACTTTTACCTTCTTTTTGCTATCTATAAGAGCCTTCTTTTGGTTCGCCTGATCAGCGATGTAAATAGCTAGATGGGCGGTCCTTAACCGGAATCAAAAAAGGTGTGGCAGAGAAAGTTTCTTATATAGAACAGCCTATTGGTTGAATGTACAATAAACAGTGTTTTTTCATTTAGAATTCGTGAAAACTAACTAGGCCGAGCTTCGATTTTTTTGTTGATGACCCTGTAGACAAACACTTTCTTCGTCACCTTAGATAAACTATACAAATTATGATTAGCTTAATTAGAACTGATACCAGCAAAAAGACACTATAACAGAATTAACTAAATCAAACAATGTTTGGTGCGAAAGATAAAATAGATACTAAAAACACATAACTATGAAGTTATAAAGAGCTAATCTGTTACGTACTCCTTTACTTAAATTAGAAACTGTTTACTTATTGTTTGTTAACACTACTCCCCATACCAAAGGACCTACTAATTTCATATACCCTTTACTCTAATACTTTAGTTGTTTGACCTCGCTATACTTAAAACTTATTAACTATTAAATTTTTTATACGAAAAATTGCTAGTAAAGAAACAACGTGGTTGAGAAAAACCAATATATTAGTAGCCTCTAAATAGTAAAATTTGAAATTTGATATAAGCACTAGGGTATAAAATTCAGGATAACAAATAGCTTAAGCTATGAAAATAATACTTGATATTAAAGGTAATAATTTGTTAATAAAAGAGGGGTAACAACAAACTCTGTGTCTATTAAATAGTGTCTGCATAGGCGTGAATAATATACTATTATCTGTCAAAAGATCCAGACCCTAAACCAATATATTATATGCTGTAGTTAAGTTTACCAAAATTGATTAATTAAAATAAGAGCTAAGATTAGCTAAAGGTAAAGCATTTAAGGGGAATAGTTGTCGGCTTTCATTGTTGCATTTTTACTAATTTACCTGGGTTACCTAATATTAGGGTATAGCTAAAAAGTAAAATATATAACTTTACTGAATATACGTGTAGTTTATTTCGCACCTATTACTTGCCTATAAAATACAACTTTATACTTTACGTAAAAAGACCATATTGACGCATAAGCCAGATTCTAATGATTAATTCTTTTACTTTAGAATCCTGTCCATAAAAGGAAGGCCATCTAGACTAAAAAGACTAGCAATTAATAAACTGTATAAGTTAAAGGTAAAATCACGATTAAACCACTCCAATATCTTCTACGTCTTGATTATCCATCCTACAGCGTGGATACAGGCACCTGCACCAGAATGAACAAAATCCTTTTGTAGGAAAGCGTCGTTATTAAATGGAATATAAGCAATATTATGAAGATAAACCTATAGCTATAACATCATAACCTAATTGAGACATAAGTCGTGGAATAAGCAAATTTATTTTTTTTATTATCTGTAGAAATAATCCCACAATAGTGCTAAACACAGTAGTTATTTGGCTCCCAAGTCAGTAAACATAAAAGATAATACAGGTTACTACTGGTATTGCAATTAAAGGAATGAACCGACTTTAATAAAATATACACCGCCGTTAACCCATTGTGGCACGTGTTAGACGCGAAATGCGGTTAGGTCCTTCCACGCATTGGGTAATCAAAATAATGGAAGAACCTCCCCGTGAACTTACCAGAGCTCGATCAATAACTTTACCTATTATGTTATACATTTTTCGTTTAGTGTAAGGGAGCTATTGACGAATTTTACAATTATAATCTAGAACACCAAAGGATCATTAATGTTACAAGCATACCTATTGTTAAAAATCGAATCCCAGCTCTAATTAGTTTAAAAATGCCCGGTAAGAACTTTGGAGTTAGCCTGGCAATTCTAGTAAACAAAAACTAACTAAAAGGTATGAACAACCCCCTACACCTTCTCACGCCTACAAACATCAAACCAGGTAATTATTCCACGTTACTAGGTAACATCATTAAAAAATTTAAACAAGCCTAAAAGGTAAAGATCTTGATTATGCTTTTTAAATCAAAATTTATCCTAGCATGATTTTATTGGGGTTTGATCAAAAGGTTATTTCTTAAAAACTTCTACCCTTTATTTCAATCCAGATTTTATCTTTCTAATTTAATTTATAACCCCTTCAAACCGTAAGGATGAGCACGATATCATTAAATGGTAGGCGATTTTTTACAATCAATTCCAAGATAATCATAAAAGTTTTATACCTATATAGGGTTTTTTTTTAAAAAATGGGGAACTATTATATTGGTAATTATGCAGAAAGTCCAAACTGATTGTTAAACTTAAGTTGCAGATTAACCTCCGTATTGTTATATTATTTCCTGACCTTAAATAATTAGACTGATTTTGTCCATAATCTAGATCTTCTTAACTAGTTGAGGATATGCTAACTCTATTGTACTCGAGAACTTAAATTTACTTTGGTTATGGCTACGATCATCAAAAGTTCCCCTCTGCACTAACAAATGCCTCTGAAATTTCGTATTTGGGGTCTAAAATACATTATCAGATTTTATTTAAGGTCTTTCAACAAGGAGTATACCCTGCAAAATCTGCATGTAACGTGTTCAGGGATCAAACCTAAATTCCAATTGATGCTTTTTTTGTATTTACTATTTTGATTTAAAAACCTTCGATAGTAAAGATGATCTTTTTTCAATTATTTACAATTTTTTACCTGCATGTTAACAAATAAATTCCGTCGCTTTTGAGTTATAATAAACGGATATTTTTCTAAATAATAATAAGTTTAATTTAAATCTTTCCAATTGACATCCTGATTGAAATAGTAAACATCTCTCTGGGTTAGAGCCCACATGTATTAGAAACCGAACCACCTAAGCTAATTGTTGCAATAGAAAATATAAGTTAAAATTCGTTTTTTGTAGACCCTAAATTGAAATTCAAATTGAACACGTCAACCGAATTTGACATGTTTACTTGCTAATCTACATTATACTAAATGAACCATCCACCGTCTATTAAACCGATCAGACTCTAGGGATTTTACAACTGTAGAATTATAGGTAGAAATTATTTTTTTATTAATCGAATTTGGTTTAGATGGGTCTTTGAATAGGAGTTTCAACCCCTTGTTTCGCTGATTTGGAAACCCGATGTTTTTAAAATCCCTGTTTCTTTCGAAAACCCCTTAGGAGTCCACCCTTAGAATCAATAATTGCGGGCTTATCGATCACTGCGTCTACTCTTTGCTCCTTTTACCAGCATACTGTTGAGTATTTGTTGACTTAGATCCCCGCGAATTGTCCATTTCGTTTTCACTCACTTTAAGGCCTGTAACCTACCTGAGTAATTACTTACCATCAACATAGTTTTCTCAATATAGCCTTTGGTACCCTTAAGGCTTCTAGGATATCCCCGAGTTATTCCAGTTTTTCCCCTAGAACCTTTTCCCTGAGTGTCTACGAGGATCCCTGGGCTGCATATATCCTAAGAAATTAGAAATAACTTCAAAGAACTTATTATTAATACAGGTATTAACATAGATACTGTTAAAACTATCAAATTGAAATTTTCATACCATTATAAATGGATTCACTATATGTAATCATCTAAAAGTTATGTATAAGATTTTGATATTAGTTAAGATTTCCACTCTTCAAAAAATCCAATAAGCCTAATGAAACTTAGTTGAAATTAACCATAGACACTAATAAACGACTTACCGACACACCAACTTTCTACCCAAAAAGTCCCGGAAACTATCACCCTGTAATGGTAACACAATTTATGCTAAATACATATTAATTCATATTTCTTAACCAAATGCTTCTTAACCCTTAGTCTAGTAAAAAGGCAACAGATATTGTTATAAGCCAATAGCAGGATTCTGCTCGCAACTACTATTAATGTAGGGACGGGATCGTTGTCCCTATAATACTGTCAAAGGTAATTAGAACTTACCAAATTTGGAATGTATTGAAAATCGCATTGGTTCCCTATAGAAATAAGCATTTAATATCATATTTTTTCTCATTATAATAACGATCCTAAGATTACGTATTAAATAAAAAGTACTAAGTTTAAAACCTCATGTTTTTTTTTTATATATATCAAATCTATTCTTATGTTATACGTAAATACAAATTATAATTTATTTTAGTCATTTAATGACAGGGGCATTGTAGATATTGATACTTACAACCTTATGGTCGTAGCACCATGTTTTCACCTTTAAATCATACACCTTTTAGTCATGAGCCTTTGCAACTACGGGCTTGCTCGTAGACTTCTGTACCCTAAACCCCCCCCCGGCCCCGGGATTAAGGAAAAATAAAATATAAATGACCAAGCCAGAAAAAAATTTCTAAATCTGCATTATTAATAAAGTTAAAGCATATTGGTTCATGGAAAAACACATTTGTCACTGGTTATCCAGACTCTAGAACATAGCATAGACTGGGGATAAATATTCGCCATATTTCTGAACACCTTAGACCATAAAAATTACTCCTTCTCTATTACTAAAACTCGATAACTTGATATAGGTCTCCCAGGAATACTGCATCAATTTTATCACCATTGAAGGGCAACAAACAGAAGTTGACATCCCCTGAATGTTATAACAATCTACATACTGTGGTTAACTCAAGGGGTACTATAACTCTGTCTTATCTCGTTCTAACATTTCTTAAATCCGTTCCTGGTTCTAATCAGGTTCCTGGTCATATCTCGATCAAATTCTATAAATTCTTAATTAAGACTTAAAAGTCAGGATACTGTAACCTTCAATATCATTGTGACCTTTCTTGCTGAAATCGGTCATTAGTGGGAATATTTTTTCTTTATCCATTACAATAATAATAATTTAAAAAGATGGAAGGGCTATAAGTTTAATATAACTTGCCAGGTGTTATAGTTCAAATACCGATTAAGGTTAATAAAATCATGTAGTTCCTCACTATTGGGACTATTATTATACCTTTTAATAAGGTTTCACGTGTTAGTCTTAGGGAATTTTTATATTCTTGCTTGATTGTCATGGTTTAACATCCTTTAAATTTTCACTATTTGAAAATACTTAAGAGCTTAAAGAAAGGTTTCCAGCCATATAGTGAAATTTATTCACATAGTATTGTAAGCTAAGAGATTTAACCTTGGAAGGAAATTTATTATTTCTCTTTTTGAGATTTCCCCCTGAGTCTTTTTATATCTTGATAAATACCGTACTTCCACTTATAGTCTAAAAATTTACCAGCCTTCTAGGCTGGGAAAACCCAAACTAACCTAATCCATTTAAATCCTTCAGATGAACCACTTTTCTAATGTATTCGGGATTACCTTCTCCTCGCACTACATTCTTTAGACTTAGTGTCTTCAGAAATGAATCTACACTAAAGCTTTTTTGTCTCATAACTCAATAGCTGATGTCATAATGCAAGTTGTCCAGAAGAAAGTGGTTATTATCTTTTACTTTTTCTTAAAGCTCATTAATATTTTAACTTTCTTCTGAGGTAGTACGACCGAATTAAAAGCTATTTTTACCTTACATAATTATTCCCTTTTTAAAAAGCTTACTAATCTCGCTTTAAGGTATGTTCGCGGTGTTTATACCAAGGGAAACTTCCGACTAACTTTTAGTATGTCTATATTCATGATTTAATTTACCTCACAAGTAATGGTCTGTCTCTAGAAAAGGCTAAATAGAAATTTACACAGTAATTCTAATATTAGTAAACAGAAAAATAGATACCCTATTAATTAATGCCTCTTGAAATTATTTAAAACTACTCTCTAGTTTTTAAATTAAAATTAAGTTAAAATATTTTTTGAAAATCTTTTTAGATAGTGTCTTTAGATGCCTACCATTAAAATAATCATTTGTGTTATTTATTTAGTTTAATATATATATCCTGATTTATTTTTATTCCGTCTTTTTAAGATAATTCCTTTCTAGGCGTAAAAGCATCTTAGATCACACTTTTACTAGGCGGGGTTTAGTTTATTTACAGGGTTATTAATGCACGAGTTCTATAAAACGTATTAAACTATGAGAATTTTCACATTGGTCACAAATTCTACCCAAACTTTGATAGGCCTTTTCTACCATGGTTTTAAATACTTTGTGTATCATGAGGGGTGAATCCTCGAGTTTTTAATAAAGAATAGAGTATTGCAATCCTACACTAAATAAGATTAACAACTAAAAAATAGCATGATGTTTCATGTAATGCAACACTATAACCTTCCATTTTGTGGGAGTAGCCGCTATCTTGGAATATACCACCTCAATCGCTAGGCTCGTCCTAAGAGAAAAATGTTTTAATAAATTTTCATAGTTTGGTTAATAAACCTATAGAATTTTGAATTGAAATAGAATTGTTTTTTAGAATAAAATACACACCCTCTGTCCACGTTTATTACACCATATAACGTTAATACAAGTTTACTTTATACCAAACAAATTAAGCGACGGTATAGTAAATAAATAAGACATCATTAAAGCCGAATAAACGCAGTTTGCTTTCTAGAAAGCAAAAACCCTATTTATTGAGTAAGAGGAATAATTGGTTTTTTAATGAAGGGTTTCTAGCTAACCCTACTTATAAGACCCCAAATAACTACTCCCTATTCCTCTGTCCTGCCCTAAATACACCCTGGTTGCCAAACCCTGACCTATTATTTTTGGAAAGATTTGTAACACGGAAAGCCTTTGTTATATATCTCTCTAAAATGAAGTCTCATACTACTTTGCCCCTAAAGAGTCTTATTTTATTATTTATGAACGCGGACTCGGTGACGAAGTAGCATGCCACAGCCTATAAAATTTGAGTTTTAAGCTATACGTTTTCTTCTGAAGGGCGTAGATAAAAATATATCGTGGCCTATGTGCGCATGCCATATCTAGTTTGTTGTGCGAAGAAAAAGCATTTCAGTTTACTTATTCCTCGAAAAGATATAACAAATTTATTTGATTTTATAAAACAATTAAATCTCACAAAGAATTGTCGTACTATCCTATTTTTAATGCTTTAACCTATGCAAATACAAATCGCTGCAAGGTAATAAATATTCTATAAATATAAGTACTCATTATTAAACACATCTCGCATTTTATACCCACTAGACCAAAGGATAAATTAGCCAGAATTTCTAAATCTATAAAGGATAACTAAAGCAAAAATCATAAGGAATTGTTTTACACCCAAATTGAGTTCCTATTTAGACCCTAAAAACTGTGAAATCCCACACTCCGAATATAGGGTATTTCTCTTGGTAAGGGGTTATGTGGTGCTACATTAGAAAATTAAGAGCTAAAATAATATTTGTTAATATTGTACAAACCAATAAAAGCAAATGTATAGTATCTCATTTAACCATTAAAAAGAATTTTGTTACAATATGGTCCCAATGTTAGCCATTTCTTTAATTAATGAATAAAAATAATTAGGATTTGTAATTTGTTTACAGGTTATAACAAAAGATATAGACTGCTGATATAGCTTTATTATCTACGATTTAACAACTTAAATTCTATGGGCGTTGACGGGGTCCAGGCATGAATTGTTTTTTATTCAATAATAGCCGAGCTAACCCCATTACCTCTTATTAGTACAGCCACCTTTTAATACTAGAAATTTTCTAATAAAGATTATTTTATAGTCGGTAAGCTGAAAAAATTTCCTTACTATACTTATTATAGTCACAGCACATATGATACCTAGTTAATTAGCATTAAAGATTAAGAATAATTGAACCTTTATCTATAAGCTGCACGTTAATACCATTTGTTTACCAAAGAATCCTTTATCAAAAGGGAGGACACCTCAATGAAAAAATAGTAATAGCTAACACTAAAACTAAAACAGGATTAAATATTTAAAAATAACGTTTTAATTGATTATACTAATTGGTATAGAGAATTTAGTCTTACTCCCTTAATGTCTTCTTTTCCTATTTATTCACCTAGTTAGTAGCCAATATAAAGAGAAACCATGCTCTAGTTTATGAAACATTCATTGAAATTTATAATTGTAAATATTGGTCATTTAAAATAAAATTATAAATTGACCTTGAGTAACTTCAATATTTAGATATCCTAAAAGCTAAAGATATAAAAAACCTTGCATGACTTATGGTACTTTAAAGCGAAATAATTCGCTTTTATCATAATTGAGGTTAACCTACTACAGTTCCTATTAGTAAGGATAATAAAGAAACTCATTAATGAATATGAAAATAGTTCACTCATTTCGTGCTAATGAGACCCTTGACCCATTATAACTAATTGGCAACAATAAATAAATATGTGAGCTTTAATGCTATTAAAGCCTACAAACGTTGTAACTATAGTAGGTAATGCCTTTCATAAACGTGCCATATGTGTGGTGATAAATTTTATCGTCCAAATTATAGAAAGAAAAATAACCACTTATATAGTAGCATATTACTTCTCAAGAAGTAGTTTTATTTTAGATAATCTACCTTTAGTCATTCTGTTCTTTATGGTTGGACGAATCTGATCGAAACCCTTGGATAAGTTAAATATTTTTTTCGTTGTGCCACTTTTGCTACTTTGCGTCCATCTTCAAAATCTTAATTTGAACATCAGAACAGGGGATTATTGGAAAAAGGTAAGATCTTTTCATAGGTTATTTTGGGGAAATGATTGACATCTAAACTGCAGTATATGGTTATAACGACATAAAGTTTGATCCCCCATCCAAAGAAATCTGATAAACTTTTCAATTATTAATTCATTCTATATGTTTGGTTACTACAAAAAGTAATACTACACATTCCTGTGTTATGTAATTTTAGAATTCTCCTAGTAAACTACAGTTATAAAACAAAACCATCAACCACTTTAAAACCAGTACCCCATTGAGGGTTTAATATTAAAACCGTAAGTTGGTATGAATGGTGCTTTACCAATAGCAACAGTTATCATGTAAAACCTCCTAAGAGTAAAGGAGTTTAATCCGTTTATTTGTAAAGAGCTCTAATATTAATAATATTTTGCAAACCTTCAGCTCTTTAAAATATTCCCCCCGTTGCATGCATATCGACGCTTTTTAAATAAATAAATAGATTGAGAATATGTTCTTGAGTTTTAGAGGATATTTATCAAATTTGAGGTATTACTTTGTTAAAATTTTGATCCTTAATGAACCCTATTGTAAAATCACACAAACCATTTTTCTTTCCTTTTAACCATTCCCTTCGTGCCTCGCAAAAGATAGGGCTTTAATAAGTTTTAAATATCTAGCTCTCTTAGGCCATGAAGATAATATTGAGGAAATAACCCCTGAAATTTGTAACTATAAGGTTTTTGGTAGAGTTAGGAATTGAAACAACAAAGGTCTTCTGCACTCAGGAAGATCCTAGATATATAAAATCAGGGGTCTAAGGGTAGTTTGCTATTGTCTTAAGTTTGAACACAGTAGATACAGAGTTGGTCTTTCATAATTTCTGTGTTAGAAGGGATTTGTAACTTGATAACTTTCTTTGAAGCCTATAGAGGTATATCTTTAAAAGCGGTAAATTCAAATACCACAATCAGACTACCATTTTAAACTCGTTGTCTTTTCAAATAATATCTCTTGGTCGAATTTTTATTACTGACTTAGATTCCGCATTGCCATTCCGTTTTTACTCATCTTCTGCCTTAATTACTCTACCTGGTAATTAGTCCAGCCACTCATTATTTTCATATATGGCTTAGGTCCAAAACTTTTAGGGGTTTTCCCTGGAAATTTATGAGATTTCACTCCCACCGGTTTGTTGATAAAGATTCCCAAAGTCCTTTTTTTTTAGCAGATCAAAAATGGATGTCTGCCACTTACTGTTAAAATAAAATCTATGTAAATATAACAAAGAGATATTATATAGTAAGGGTTTTATATCCATAACAAAATCTGTATAGTTATATTCACTTATACTAGTTTTATCAATATATAAATATCTAACTGGTACTTCCGGAATTGGCCTCTATTATAACCCTGGTTCCGCGTAATAAATCAGCAGGAAAGTAACTCTAATTACCTGGTAATTACTCCCCCTTTCCCGTAACGGACGTGATGGTTTTCCCATCATACCGGGCTCCTCCAGGATTTGAGGCCTTAGATTTTTTATAGTTTCTTCGTTTGTGGAGGAATGTTTTATTCGGCTTGAAGTTGTCATTAGTGCACTCTCTACAAATGGTATTTGCCTTGTATCCGGATTGCTTTCGAGCCATAATTTTATCTCACTCTGTTAGCTTTGGGATTTAAGGTCCTTACCAGCCATACCGGACGTGTACTGCATCTCCACTCTGG
>JACYFI010000940.1:0-11065 GCA_020975735.1 Ophiocordyceps xuefengensis
CCACTGGTTTTAAAGCTGGCTTAGGGGAAAAAACCTAAGCTATACGCCTCAGATTAATTTCCACTAATTTAATGTAGCTTAAATAGATATAACCTTTATTTAAACTTTCTAAAGGTATGATGTGCCCTTGTTTCCATTAAATTTAAATACTTCTTTAAAAGTAATAGTCGAATTTGTCTAACGAGTTAGTAAGGGGATAGTTTTCAAAAGAATTAATTACTTAAAATCTTAAAATCTCAAACCAGAACTATCCTCTAAATTGATCAGAATTCCGCCCCGAATTTTGTTATTTTCGCTACCACCAAAAAACCAATTAGAATTTGTTTCTCTAATAAAGGGCTATCATCCTTTTTGATGAGACCTATCCCTGGAAATGTGAGCGCCTTTTACCTATAACCTACCTTAGATTTTAAGAATCACTGAGGGTAAAAACAACTATAAAAAAAGCAATCCTTCTCATCAGTAACACCAGTAAAATATATAAGGATTAATTCTGAAGTTGAATTTGAAAATAACTTGTAGCTTTTACTTGAATATGAATGTTTTTGAGTATTCTCTTAAACATAGAAATATTTTTTTTTCTACATTTTTTGTGCGAAGCCTCGGTAATATGATATTAAAATCTACCTGATAGATTTGTAAAAACAAATTTTCCCTGGCCTTAGAGGCACACCTTGCTCAATATTTAGGATAAATAATTAGAACCGTCCCTGCTCCTTTCTCTTTTACAGATAAATGCCTAATCTGATTTAATCCGGATTAGCCCCATTCCTTGGACTAAGCCAAAGGAATCTTCTTAATTGGATATACACTATCAATCTCAATCTTAATGAGACCCACTACAATCTTTCGAAAAATAGCGATTGTTATTAAAACTTAGGGTTTCCCCGGAGGTTATTTACCTTCCAACGGCTCTGCTTTTCTATGGAAAATGAAGAGCTCAAAATAGCAAGGAAAAACAAGCTTCAGATACTATAAAATAATATCACACCCTAAAATTTAATCCTTTTGTACAGGGCGGAAGTGGTTGGTTTACCCTAAAATACGTCATAAAAGAATAAAAACCAGGAATTACTAAAAAAACTGTGGTTTATTTAGGAAACTAATACGGTACCAATCTACAGAATAAAATATCTTCATGGGGTGCAAAGAGGCCAGCAGCTTTTGATTTCTTATTGGATAAAAATACTAAAATTATATTTATTGTTTTTAATACTAATAAAATTTTTTAAGGTGGTCTCCAATTATAACTCTTGTTACGGACCCTTATTGATAGATTATTAAATAGAACGTACTTCAATGTATCCCTTCCATGAGTTAAGACGGTCTTACCCTTCAAATATCTTTAATCCCTTTAATATAAACACTTAATAATTAAAGATGTTTTACTAGTCATTTAAGGATAAAATTTAGTTATAATAATTATGTGGATATATGATAGTGTATCTGCTGTGAGATGGGGCATAGAATAAACTGTTTTGGCTGGCTCTTTGAGAAAAAATTAGGAACATTTTCTACTCTTATCAAATTCAAATTAACTTGAAAAATCGTCACGCAAATTTGGTGGTCATGAACATTAAACTCTTTAATTATTTCTATTTCATTTGTGGCTCGTTGGTTGGGTTAGTGAAACATACATCACCCCCTAGCCTAAAGCAGGCTAGAGGAATATTGATCGAATAGAACAATAACACATTGGGTATTCTTCTCAGAATCATCTCTGCGCGAAGAATTTGATTAGAAAATGTTCCGTACTGTTGACAAGAAATCCGCTACTCACTGCATTAGGTCTGAACTATTTGTATCTCACATGGAGGCGTAAAGCTTTTAATAAACAGGCAATTTTAGCCTTCGGGCCATTTCTTAAGATTTCTTAAAACGCTTTAATGTAATTGCTTAATCTTCGGGGTACAGAAAGTTACCTTTGATAGATTGTAATATTTTATTCCTTTCTGCCATTAATTAACTGTATCTACAAGCCCACTTTTTTCTTCATATATGAATACCTGATATTAAAGACACTTGTTTGAAAATTGTTTCATACCATAGGGTTTATCCAATTTAGACGATGCTTTTCGCTTAGTCCTCAAAGAAAAAACTTACTTTAGCTGATCATCTTAAGTTATAATTGATCCATCACCTCTATTTTAGCCGAGCAAGATAAATTTACCTAACTGTTATTAGCAGTCGAAAGTCATATTTTTTCATGTAGTAATATTTTAGAAGATCTCTCATTTAAGATACTTAGTATTTAAAATTAAAATATTATATATAACTGCCTATATTTTTCATATGGGTGTACCTAAGTATGTTAACGAAAAAATATACTTTAGTCATTTTGTTGGGACCTAATATTTTAATTGGAATAGTTTTGAATTAACGTAATTACAATCTTTTAACCCATATCTCTGAAGACTCCTCCCAATTTATTTATCCGTCTCAGCAATTTCCTGCTTGTAGCCCTTAAAGGGTTTCAGCAAGTTGGTTAATTGTTAAAACAAGGCACCGAAGTTATTATACCCCTCTGGAGATTATAAATTCTCGCTAAATCATGAATGTCATGACTGCAAATTACTGTAACTTAAAGCTATATAGAACAATATCCTAACTATTATTTAAAAAAAGAGAATAGAATTAAGCAGCAATTTTATTGTTAAAGCATATAAGACGATATGCTGATATAGATGGCTAAGGGGAGGTGCAATCTAAATGAAAAGGATGAATCTTGAAATTATCGGACCAATATGCACTTATATAAATAAATAAAAATACCAGAAGGTTTTTAGACGTCAGAATTGTTCTTGGTTTTAAAGAGCCTCTAAGATGATCGAAACACTATTAAACGTTAGTTAAACAGTAAACGCGCATTTACCGTTAAGCTAGTAGAAAGCTTTGTATTTTTGCTCTCCAAATTAATATTACTCTTAAACTTCTTTTACTTATACGGCTTGCATAAGGAAACATACGGAAGCAGTGCTGGTTGTGATTTATGCTTTATTTTCTATGGCCTTGGCAAGCTTATGCTTATAAAAACGTATTTTTTCACATGTTATAGCCAAGCTTACGGCTCTGTAAGCTACACCAACTGTAAAGGTGATATGGCACGCTGTCTAGGTCACACCGAGTTATAAGCGAAGCAAGGGTGAATTTCTTAAAGCTACTATTTTTATCTTAAGTACAATATAAGGGGTGCTTACCACCGGATAGCTAATACAAGGATAAGTAATCCAGTTATGCGTTGGACATAAACAAGAACAATAGATAAGCTTGGCCTATTTTCACATCTGGCGAGCTCCCTTAAATCTTCAGGTTTAAGTCGTTAATAAAGGTTGACAAAAAAATCAAAAGTGGTGTATAAAGATCTAGTTGGCAGATCCTTATTTTTATTATATTTTAGATAGCCAAGGCGTAGCTTTTAATCTTACTAAGCAAAAAAAAAATATAGCAAGCAAAAGTAACACAACTACAGGTTTGTTACTTTTTTTTAACCCTGAGTGTTAAGTAATACTAATATTTGCTTTTTGGGCTGTTGGTTTGGTTAAACATTACACTCATATGATTCATTCCTCTAACACTGCCTGCTAATATTTTATTCTTTTTTTTTATGAGGCTCATTAATCCACTAGCTTGTGCTCTAGCAAAAGTACTATAAGAGAGAAATATAATAAACTAAGATACTTAGCAATAAAAAGCTATCCTTAAATCCTGGAATTGTAATTATAATTGTTCCACTCTAACTTGAAGCGGAAAAAAAGTGACTGGGAACACCTAGAATCTAAAAGTAATACCATTTAGAAATGGGTTTACCTTACCTATAGCACTTTTGTCCATTGTAAATTAGTCTTGCTGCGAAGGCTGCAAACGCAAAGCCAGAACCTATTATTATAAGCATTATTAGCCTGCTTTATGATGAAGCAAATGGTTTGTTATGGGAATTATGCCGGATCAGGCTTAAAAAAAAAAAATTATATCGGAGCTTGCTTATCCTTATAAGGCTCATTTGTTAGTACTTACTAATAACAAATTCAAAACCTATTCAAAAAGTTTCATTTCATTATTTGTTTGTGGTTTGTTCTTTTCCCCCTATTCCCCCCCGAAACGGCCAGGCTTTGCAGATCCTTGAAGCTAAGCGAATCCCTTATCCCTATTCACGGCTTCCTCAAAAGGGCCCAAAAAAATAGCAGTGTGACGCCGAGCGATACCTAAGAGGCTATTTTTAAAATAGTATATATATGAAAAGACGTATGCTTTCGCATCGCAGGCCTGAAGTGCTTATGAGATGCTTGACGTTGGGACCCTTAATAAGCTTTAATGAATTTTTAGCCTTAACTGCAAAGAATAAGCGCAGAATGGAGTCGTAAAGGAACTTAGAAAGACTTTATTGGACTCTAAGAATATCTACCAAAACTCAAATGCCTCTCATATATTTTATTAGTTATTTCGAATTTAGATCGGAGGTCGAATCGAATATCTATTATGCGGACAGGAATATCTTTTACCCAGTTAGTTACTATCTAGTAATCCTTATGCAACAAGCTTGTAAGGAACAACAAGAAATTCTACACTCTTAAGTCAATAGCTAGTCGAGTTTTACAGCTTCACCCCATCTACCCGACTAAAGGAACCCTCCTTTATAAGAGAAAATATCAGAATTCATATTTATGTTAATTTAACCCCGTGCAACTTACACTAAACACGAACGTATCTCAGCCTCAACAGATTAGAACTCGCGCATACGAAAGATTCCCAAATATAAAAGACGCTTTGGCTGCCTGTATCATAGATAACCATATCTGACACAAAAAACCTACAATGTTTTTTACTCATCTACTAGAAAAGGCAACTTTTGCATAAGCTACGCTGTTTTCACGCTATGTGACGAGTGGGTTAGTACCAATCGGAGGTGTCATGTCATCCGTGACTTGGTGTTCAGCGATTACTAGCTAATTACTATTTCTTAGTAAATTTCAGACGTACATCCTTAACAATTTTTTATTCCTATTTTTTGACAATTAGGCTTAAAATTCCATTTTTCGCATCTCTTTGTTATGGGCTATCAATTTCTAACCATGAGATATTATTAAATTAATTTTTGTGCAGCACTACCTTAAAATATACTCTTTTAGAGATTTTCCAGTCCGCTTTTTTTCCCATTATTTAAGTTTCTGTAACCCTGAGTCGAGAAAATTGACCTTAATTCTAACTATTCAGGCCTGCTTTTTTACATCAACTAAGTAATCTTTGTAAATTTACACCCTACTACCTTTTATGAATTATTAAAAAAATGTATAATATATCTTAATAATATTAGAGAAATTTTTTACAAATAAACAATTTAGTACCATTTCCTTCATAATATTACCCACACTACGAAATAGGGCAAGATATCACTCCAAGTTAAGGGTCTTTCATACCCCTATTAGTTTTGAGTTTATTGGAATATTAATTTGTACTCCAATCCTTGATTTGGACCAGGAGAAGTGCTACTCTTTAAACCATAAACAACCTTCCCCCGATGTAAACCCCAGAATTTCATTGTGGATGTCATGGTTATGATTAGTCTTGACACTAAGGGTCCTAGTATACTTCAAATTTTACTTCGGGGTTAGCTCTCTATTAAGATCTATCAGATAAACCTTTATCTCATGAGGAAGCTTTAATGAACAATTTCCATTTGCAATCCTTTTCTATGTTAAGTTCTTTTATTTCTTGTTAAAAACACCGGCTTTTCCTAAATAAAAGGTAGCCCGCATATTATTTTTACCTAATTAAAAGGATAGATTATCCGAAAATGTGGTATACACTAAAGGCGTAATTATCTATAGATGTTAATACTATATTAGACTATCTCTACCCCATCTTGACTATAGGGTACCCTTCCACTTTAAATATTTGTTGAAGTACACCTTTAAGTTAATCTAAATCCTTCTTGTGTAAACTCAAAATACCTAACTAGCCTTACAATATGTAGACTATTCTGATTTTTTTCTCAAAAAATGGAAAAAGACCCTCTGGCATCAAAAACACCTGTTAATACCAGGGGTGGTTTCAGGTTTAGTATTTTCTTAACTAGTCTACAACGCGAAAGTGAAAATAACCGAGCTGATTTTAAAATTTACTAGGATATAATTTAGAAAGGGGCCTTTCGATTTTATAATTTCTTTCGTGAACCCACTAGAGTACACCATCTTGAACTATAATAAATATTATTATAACTACCGTCTACCTTGTTTCCACTTTACAAATTACAAGGTTTCGTTTAGGCTTGCGGGACATTTACCACCTTAATGACGACCTTTAATGAATACGCGGATAACCTATTTCCTTTGTCGATCATCTTCTCCCTATTACCAAACCTGAGTTAACTTACTTCCAGCCACTCAATACTTTCGTATATGGTTTGGGTCCAAAGCAGCTTTAAGTGTACCCCCGGAATTTTGATGAGTTCTAACCCCCGTACTTGGAGCCTTGCTTAAAAAAGCAGCAATAGTGGAACCGTCTCACGGGCCCCAAATAAGAAGAGCGCAAGAAATGACTATTGTCTTGTCCCTTTTCTATCCCATATACCAGGATTAATGCCCTTTATACGTGAGTAGCCGAAATCTTTACTCCTTATTAAATATTTGTTATCATTAGCCACGTAATCCTAAAAATAAGCCAGCGATTTCGTTAATTAACATGGAAACCATATTCCACAACCATTTACTGAATACGCCTGCAACTCCTGTAAATATCTATTATTACTAAAATTGGGGTGAGTTAAAGGTTTTTTCCAGGTTAATCGAATTAACAACATACTTCACCTACTTTTTGTGCAGAAACGTCATGGTGAGTTTCAGTGTCCTGCGTGCCACATACCTATGAGGTGAATGCTTACACTTTCATTATATACCCAAAGAAATATTTTTAACAATTCAAATTGTTACTGAACGAACTAAAATTAGTTAATTGTCATCAAATTCATGCACTTACATCTTACTGCAAAGACTACTTGGCATCTATATACCTTGGGTTGTCTCTGTTGCCTTCGTCCCCACGTCAGGTTTTTTACCTAAAGGAGTGCCTTCGCCCTTTACCGGTCCTTTGGTCATTAAAGAACTTACCATGTCTTCCTCCTAAAGTTACGTCCCCGCTCTCAATAAAGAGCCTCTAAGGTCGAAATACTGACATTATAAGCTATATCTGAACCCGCTATGGTACCCCTTAAACCCAATTAAGATTGAAATAATACTAGTCTTTCGTATTACACGCACTTGCTTAGGCACTAATTAGTCAAGTACAACAAAGATACATACTGGTCATTTATCAATATATAAACAAATGCTATTATTAATTTTAGTATTAATCCTATGATGCATCTTCTTAGGACCTGATAAAATCGGCTTGCCATTTCTTCCAAGTGCCAGATTCACCGTTAGGTCATTTGAACAAAAATTCCTCATTGCTTACTAATTTGCATTGGGGTTTTTCCAGGAACCAACATCTGTGGTCGATTCAACCTTTTACAGATTCGACTACGGAGGAGTTGGTTGGCTAAAGTTAAGTCACCACCTTTACTATACCTATCCAGAAAGATCTCTTGATATCCCTCTTAAAAGGGGGAACTGTACCCCCTTATTTATTATGAAGGTTTAACCTTCTCTTTTAAGCCCGCAAATTGATATCCCTTCTATCCTCACCTGTAACTCCCACTTTTATAATTATTAACCTTTAGTAATTGAGTTTAATTTAATGTTAGAAATTCATAACGTACGATTAGCCGTGGTCAAGCACTTGAACAGCATTCAACAGAGCCAATCACCAACCAAACCATTAGCTTTTATGTTTAATTGTTCAAATACTAAAAACTTTTCTTTGATCAAATGAATTTGTTCACTTACATCACTAGATAATTCTAAGGAATTGAATATGAGGAGAAGGTCGATAATTTATATATATGTTTCGATTTATAAAGTTATAATACTAATAAAAATCTCATTTGTTGCGCTTTGATTACACATCTAGTCTTACCTCTTGGAGCTAGATGTGAATAACTTAACTTATTCATAAGCGGCTCATAATAGAGCTGGTAGCCGCTGCATAAATATGCAGCAAACATACTTCAGCAACAGCTATAGCAGGTATGATCACAAGCACTTATTGTCTACCAACTATTTCTAAATTTTTATATTCCTTTTATGAAGGATAAATTTTTAATTGTTTATTTAATTTTCCTTCAACTTTCTTTGGCTCAACCTCAACAAATATTTGAACTTTAGATTAAGCAAACCTTGCTCCCGGTAATTTAGCGCATAAAAAAAATCAGCCAAATATTTAAATGTGTATCTTAGGACGTAATTTGAGTTTAAGTTATATAAAAGTTAATTTATTTTTTATTTTTTTCTACCTTAAGAATCTTTGTATGTTTATTTTAAAGTTACCCCTTTCCCTTAACAGCTTTAACTATATCCATTTAATTTGTTAGCGTTTTTTTACTAAACAACTCCCCATCCGACCAAATCTCGCTGTTCAGCGGCCCAAGAAATACTGCCATTAAACTCATTACTTACTAATAAAGGTGGGGGTACCCCTGTGGTAACTAAAGATTAAAATATATCTTGTTCTCGTTAGTAAGAAGTAATGGTCCACCCAAACTTTGTATAAGTAATGTTGATATTGTATTTCTTCGTTTAGTTCCCTCGCTTACTGTTTTCTCTAACCTTTCACATAATTTATTTTCATCATCCTTAGATTGATTATCCTCAGGATAATTAATGTTTCAAACTTTCCCTAATCAGGATTATTACCCTCCAATTACCACCACCATTAAAAGCCTAAGGTTTTGGATGAGACCGGGATTCGTCTCTTATTTAAGGTTAATCATCTTAATTTTCATATAAATTTATTATTGTCATCCTGTAGGGGTATCCATAATAATGAAATTAAAACTCAATCATTACGAGTCTAATTCGAGAATGTATCCGCAATTTACCAACTAAACTTTCCTTTTTTAAACAGTCCCTTTGTAATAAATTATTATCTGAAAAATAAAATGTTTAATAAATATAATTAAATCATTAATACTATACTAAATATCAAGCCCGTGGTTTTAATTCAGCTCGAATCGTGATAAAAGAGCTAGCTATACTAAAATAAGTGCTAAAAATAAAAATAAACTTTTAAATTAACTTTTTTAAAATTTTTCATAATTTAGTAAAAATAAGCGTAGATTAACAATTATAATTTCTTAGTCTTATAATAACGATTAAATAATCTACACCCCCAAAATACTTTAGAACAATAAAGTGTGAGGAAAGAAGCAAATAAGAGAATGATGCTAATAATATGGGAATATTACACAATTTTAAAGTATTCCCAGTCTTATCCAAAATAAGTAGGAATTCCTTAAATTAAATTTAAGGCGAAAGAAACGTCGGTGGATAAACATTAAATATTTATATGAAATTGTTTTTACAACATAAATTTTTACGAACTAGAATCATTTTATAAAAATCAGACCAACGTTTCGGAGGAAAATCATATTAAGCCCCATAATCGCTCTTTGTGTTTTATCAAATTACATACCTTCCTAGCGGGAACGTAATAAAAAGTAAATAAATCTTGTATTTAAAATATAGGTACAAGGGTATAAAATATTTGTTAATTTTTTTAAAGTTCAAGGTCAATAACTGTAAGTCTAGTCCGTCTTCTTATGGTAAGAACTTGTCAATACTCCGAAAGACTTGAGTTGGATTAATGCACATCAATCATTTTTCTATACCCGGAAGAAAGCTTATTATTAAAAAGTATTGGGTACCAAAACACTACAATAAAAAAAATCATACCTTGAAGACATTATATTGCAAACAAAACCACTTAATATAACTCAATACACCATGGTGACTGGCTACTATGTTTAAGCGCCTAATTCTTAAACAGAAGAAATACACATCTTGCAAGATAACTGATGGAATTCTCAATAGTAACTAATAAAGGCTTAAAGACCTAAAGGAACCTGCCGTAGCTAGTACCGAAAAGAATTTTTGAACGCCGTTTTTGGAGAACCTTAATTGTTGGCCCCTAGGATAACTATTTAAAACTCAAGAGAAATGGTTTAAAGAGAAAATGACCCCTGGTGATGCAAAACTTTAAGCACCATTCCCGATTATACAATTAATTTATTAATATAAATACCGAATAAAAGATATATATGAAGGGAATAAATTTGTCAATTTTCTGGCAATATTAATTTTGGGTAAACTATATTTTTGTATTGTTGGTTACGATAGAATTCTTGTGCATAATCAATTGTTTACCTTACTAATTCTTATAGTTAAGTTGCCAACTTTAAGCTTAAATTTTAATATTATTATAAAACCCCCGATTTATTAGGAAGTAAATATCCCTATATTTTTAAAGATAAATGTAAGTTACCACTTAAACTCCTAAAATTTAATAATATTTCTTACTCAAATTGATCTAAGGAGATTCTTTTCTTCCTTAATAATGATAAGAAACCAACAATAAGAGTATATATTACTACTCTAAGATATATACATCTTTAAAATAAACTATTACTTAATAGTAATTTTACATATAATAATGTTATTATGATATTATATGTATTTAATAAACATACGTTGATAAAGAATAACGAACTATTCCTGTAGGATATACTTTAGATAATATGTATAAACAATAGTATTAAAGCCCCAAAAGAAATACGTGATTTCATTCAATATAAAAAGGTTGTTAATTTGTGGCATATTATTAGAAACAATTGGGTTATAATAATTACGTATTTTATTTTAATTCGTAACCCCCTAATTAAAGGCATATTACTGCTATATAATAAACCCCATTCTTTAAGGTTTAATGTTTAATTACGGTTTATTTTTAATAGAAATAGTTTATATACAGACGCGGCAGCTTTGCTTAGCATTATCTGGATTTGAACCCACCCTAGGGCTTTAGTTTTCCAGCAGGGGTGCAAGGATAGCATGGGGTGCTAAAGAAAAGGAATGAAGCTTGGTGGAACTCCAAGCTCGTAAAATAGGGAGTAGTTTGCAGGGTAAAAATCAGTAGG
>JACYFI010000941.1:0-10438 GCA_020975735.1 Ophiocordyceps xuefengensis
GTAGTTGGCGCTGGTTCGATCCCAGGTTTTTACCGCTTATGTATACTTTTTATAAAATAATAATATAAAAAATAGAAAAGTTCAAAAGTTTTAGATTATATGATAAATTTCCAAAATAAGTTTACTGGGAATTTTCGTCTTGTTTTAATTATAAAAAAAACACAGGTAATCGTAATGGTATGAACAAGGTTGTTGTTTTACTTTAGGGTTAGTAAAAAGAAGATCACCTTAATGTAAAGATAAATGTTAAAAGCAATGTTTTGTCTTATTGAGAATCACAAGATGTGTTTCCACAAGATTAAACTCTTCTTTAATGGTATAGGTATAAAATAATCCAATTGATGTAATTATAAAATAAAGTCCAAATACGTAAAAGATTAAAAAATTACAAGGTTTTGGTTGTGTACATACAATGCACACATTTCGTTATCGTTCTAAATGAGAGGAAACAAACATCATTTTCTATGCTTGCTTACTGGCTGGCTGCTACGGGTCTGGCTGGCCTGGCGGAAGCAGCATAGCATTTTTTTTCTTGCGTATCCCCCCTTGTAAGGGTAAAACAAAAAGATGAAAAGGTGAATTAAATGTCGAGCTTTTAGTTGCTTAGCTTGCTTGCCTAAAAACTTCTTATATAAGTGACTTTAACTCAAACAATTTATTTCCTGGTATCTGCGGTTAAAAGGAACCTTAGGGTTTTACCTATATCAGACATGACAGGATACGGGTCCGCTGGTTTTTTTTCAGTTACCCCCTCACACCCAACAGGAGATGGATCAGAAGTAAGGTTGCTTTTTTGTAGATTACCAAAGAACAGAATAAAAAATTAGTGTTAGGGATAACATTTTCAAAGAGATAGAACTGCTTAAGGTGTATTGTATTCAACATATTTTATAGGTGGTGTTTGGGCAGCCCTTTTATACTCGTTTATCGAAGAATAAATAGTTTGCACAGATATTAATAATACAGTAAAATTTTAAATTTAAAGATACGCCATTTTTTCTGCAAGGCAAGGTACGCGCTTTTTGCATATAAGACTGATAAAAATTATGGCTAAAGCCTCGTTATTTATTACCTACTATATATATTTGTTTCTTAGCGGAGCGGTTCATATAAAAAAGTATATTTTTCTTTATGTATGACTTATAAGAACCACGCCCATACATTTCCAAGCTTTGGTAGTTTAAGGTAAAAGTCTAAAAATTTCATACGTTGGAAAAAGAGTCCGATTCTCTTACTCAGGCTTAACCTTGACTGATTTACGGTGCTTATATTAATATTTATTAATAGGAGACGCTCTTACAGAGACCTTACTTTCACACATAGCTGATCAGATGAATACATGACAATAAATATAATATTTTCCCTATTTAAACTGATCTTTTAAGATGAAAATAAATAGCTTTACTTCTAATCTGAATGGTTCGTCCTTTTAGAGCACTCCCGGAATTCCGAGTGTTTTGGAACTTTTCCTGATTTAAGTTTATTCAGGTTTCAATCTTAAGGTTGAACTTATATTTGACTATGATAATAACTATCTATCTTATTCTTTTGTTTTTAACGCCGTTAATCTAGGACGTGTAATATCTATTTTATTTAAAGAATAGCTAAAATCTATTTTATTTATTTGTATTTAAATGAATTCTAATGTCCGCTTTAAATGTAATTACTAAAAAGGGTGAGGTATACATTGGGGGTTTATTAGATACGTTAAAACATTAACAAAATATTGCCTATCAATTTTATTTATTTTAATAAAGATATTAATTTTGACTTTAACTAGGTTTTTTACCCCTAGAAAAGGTTTGAGTACTGAAATAATTCATCCTCTAAAAAGCTTAGTTTATTTTACCAAATTTTGTTTTATAGTAATAAAAATAATTAATAAATGGGGACAACATCTAAAATTATAGAAATACCCCCTTCTATATTATATTTTGTTAATAACGGATCAAATATGATGTCTCCTAATTGATTTAAGTTTCGTATATTTAGCCATTGAAATTGCACAAGTTGATGGGAATTAAATTTAAGCTACCCTAATAAGTAATAGAAATTCAGAATATCAATCTCGAAGGGGGGTTTGTATACTTTTTGTTGGGTGGATTTTAAGATTTCTCGCTTTATAGTGCGCCGTTTGATAATTATTATTATTGGAGTCTAAACGAGCTTACGTTATTATCCCAAACATAAACCTCCCGGCAAACCAGAGTTAGATTAGGGGAAAAGCCCGACATTTAAACTTGGCATCTTGTTAAAAAGGTTGGGGAAGGATGAAATTGATAAAGTCTAGTGACGCCATCGAGCCGAGCCGTCTAGTGAATAAAGCTAACAATGATGGCCTGAACCGCTATTTACAGGTATTTCTTACAAAGAGGGTCATATACCTAGTTAGAAATAAGATATGTGACATTTTGTGTATGGATCTGCGATACTGGAAGAATCGACATGGATCAAACAGCAACCCAGGGGTACAATAAGTACATAGTAAACGTAAAGAGGGGGTACCTTCTAAAGGATCGATTAAAGAAAGATTAATAATTGGAACTACGAGGATTACCCTCAGTTCCACAAAGGACCATGAGTAAACAGAAGGGTCTTAGTACCATCTATGGGAAGGAGCTCCAGGATTAGCGTCGGTAGCCTACCCACTTAACCGGGCTGGAGTTTCCATTACAGTTTCAACTGACGGTTTGGTATAAACTACAGAAGATTATGAACTTTGTAGAAATAACAAAGTTTGCTTGTGAAAAGAATAATACTAAGATTATTTTGGATAAGAATAATATACGCAGCTTATCCAAAAATTCAAAAGCTAAAGCCAGGCAACTAACTGCCGGGTCATTAATACTACTTACGTTGGGAGGATTTTGTTCAGTTAAAGAAGTTAAAAGGTGAATTTTAATAATAGCCTTGAAAAGATGGTTACTCTCCATATTCCACCCCCGGGAAGGAAGAATAATATATAACAAAAGCTTAACGGAGGTAAAACCGACCATGACCTATAGCCCCTCCTAGAGACCAACATAAGTACAGGGATGAATAAGAATGATATAGAAGCTTATTTATGAACCCACTCAAACGAAAGCAGTCATGGTTTTAGTAACTAAAAGATAGCTGCCCACACCGCATGTAAAATGTTTAGACAGAAAATTCGTTATGGCAAAAGCTGTGATTTTTAGAAGGAGACAATTTCACTTAAAATGTTTTGACGAAAGAGATCATAACAAACTGATCGGGATGATCCTTGACGGAAAAAGAAAATTAACAAGACCCCCAGATTTTTTAGATTTAATTCGTAAGCGTGAAGAGCCGGGTTACATGGAATAGATAACCTACTTCACCCGTTAGCAGGAACACCTCAGGTTCAATAATAAGCCCACATAATTAGGGCCAATATCCTTTCCACGAAAACTCCGACGTTTTATTATCGGTGAACTAAAAGAAGATTTCGACGTGGGAAATCAAAAGCATAACTATTTACCCGAAATTCTCATAAATGATTTGTCCCCGTGAAAAATGAAAAGAGCACAAACCTCTGAGAGCAGAATTAAATGACATAAAATTTTACGGACTAATCCCGTCCTAAGCTTAGATATCGACCCTAAATTTAAAAGACTTGAATAATTAGATATTGAGATGACTGAATTTATAGGTTGGTTGTAGAGGATCAAAAGAAGACTGTGGTAAAATCTTTATGTCAACGATTAAGGTGTTTTGAAGGACGAGTAGGGGTAGAGCTTTCCGAAGCAAAACCAAAAATAACCAAAGCTAACACCATGAACCACGCTGAATCATTATCCGTGGGTTAAGTCAAAGAAGTAAATCATGGACTTACTCTAAGGAAGAAGAAAATGGTTTTGAGCCAGAAATCATTAACAAATAGTGAAGACTTCTAGTCCACCGATAGAACAAGGTCACCCAAAAAAATTAGAATAAAGCAGTTTCTTAAAAAAAAACGGCGGTAGACCCATACCCAAAAATTTATCGAATGCAAAGATCTAAAGATGCTATAATTCTACTTAATAACATCCAGTCTATAGAAGGATAAATACATACTATCGTTTTCGGAGATAATGTTAAAAGCACGCTATCAGCAAAAGTACCTATATATGAGGATAAGAATCTTGTTGAAGACCTTCCTTGCCAGCCATATCAAAGCTGGAACTCAGCTAAATATTTGCAACACTTAATGGTAAAAAACTTTAAAGGGGCAAGATAAGCATGGGTTCGGTAAACCCAAGACTAGGGAACTAAACACTGGTCCTCAATATAAAATGGTATTAATTTAACTTCAATGCCCGAAGCTATACCGAACTTCTTTGGAAGTATTACTTGCGTTAAAATGTGACTCCGACTACATGAGTGGGAGATGCTCAGTTCGTATGATGAGGGACTTAATCCCCTAAAGCTAAACGAAGTAGACATAAAAAATTTTATGGCCTCGAAAAATGTAAAGCAAAATACCATTATGTGAGGAGTGCCAATGAGAAAATCATAGGTCATAAAACATCTCAAACAACGAATAAAAAAAAAAAACGATTCTTAAAGGCCTAAATGCTGGCAGGCCGTTGATGGAAACACTCACGATCGGTCGTGAAGGGGGAGTGATTCGGTAAATAGAGTTTCCTTTTCCAGTTCATTTATTAGGGACAGGGTTTAATTATATGCCACTTCAGGCAAGTCACTCAGTTAGATAAATTTATAGTACTTAATAACTAGGTAATAAGTGTAATAAGCTATACAGATTTATGGATATAATCCTTACTCTATAAATATCTCATTAGTATTTATTTACTTACGGATTTTTTTTTAAAAGGTAAGTGCAGCACCCATTTCATTTTTGATCGTCCTACAAAAAGGGACTTGGGCAATTCCTTATCACAAACGTTGGGGTCTAATTATCAAATTCCGGAGAAACCCCCTAAAAGTTCGGTACTAAGACCATATAGAAAAATATATGAGTGGCTGCACTAATTACCGGTAAAGTAATAAAGGCCAGAGATGAGTAAAAACGAAATGGGGAATTCCGCGGATCTAAGTCGTAGACACATTCGACCTAAGAGTAATTTATTGTAACAAGGCAACTAGTCAATGGTAGTTGATGTGGTATTAAATTTACCTGCCGTTTAAAGATTCATACTCTACTGGCTCTAAAAGAAGTTACAGTCGAAAATCCCTTCGACAATTATTTCAAAGCACAAAACTCTTATTCTACTTGTGTCTAACATAGACAATAGCACACTACTTTAGACCCCCCTCCTTGATCTTATATCAAGGATTTCTCCTGATGCAGAAGATGCTTTCTTTTTTAATTCGTAAACTACAGCCAAAAAACTTGTAGGTCGACAGATTCCAGTTGATTTTCTCAATTATAACCTTCAATGCTTGAGACCTAGAATTTTAAAAACTTATTTAAAGCCTATTTTAAAGAACAGGAAGAATAGGTAAAGAAAAGAAATGGTTGTGGTGATTTTTACAATAGGTTTCTATTTTGGATCAAAGTATAACGAAGGGTAAAATACCTCAGTTTATGGATAAATATTTCCTTCTAAAAACCTCAAAGCAAATTCTGATTATTTATCTATTTAAAAATAGTCGTATTGAGACAACGAGGAGGGGAACATTTAACGACTGAAGGGTTCTTCAAAAATAATTAATATTAGAGCTTCTTTAAATAAAAGGATTAAACTCCTTTACTCTAGATAATGGCGTTTTCCTGATACCTGTTCTTTAGAAAGATCATTAATTACCGTTAGCTCAAATTAGACCCTCCAAAGAAATGATAACTGGTTTATTGACAAGTGGTGATGAGTTGTTTTAAATTAGTGATAGAGAATCTACATTACTCAAAACAGGACAGTCGTGTAAGAGTATTACTTTTTGAGAAACTCAACCATATTAGAGCATGAATTACTACTTGACAGTTTTAGTAGCATTTCTTTGGATGTGGTCCAACTTAGTCGTATAAAGATTATACTGGAGTTTAGATGTCAAAATTCATTTCAAAAAATAATTATTGTAAAAATGGATTTTACCTTTTTTCGATAAATCCCTGTTCTTTGGTGTTAATCTAGGATTTTGAAATTTGAGCAAAGTAACGCAAAAATGGTTACAACAAAAAATCATTTAACTAACAGGTTTCGATCAGGAATTTGGTCAAATAGAACAGGAAATAGAATAAAAGGTAATATCTAAAATAAACTACCTTTTCTTGAGAGGTAACATAACTGATTATATTAAAGTTTGTTATTTTCTTTTAATTGGTACGGTAAATTTAACCGAATAATGGACGTTTTATGATGCTAAATTCCTACTATAGTTACAACATTTTGTAGCCTTTTGATACTAAATTTCCTCTAATTTTTTTTTTGTTCAATAAGTTTATTTTATACGGGCAGGGTGCTCCGATAGCAAATCGAAATGAGTTGCACTTCATATTTAATGAGTTCGTTTATTCTCCTTAATATCGGGAAACAGTGTAAGGGTTTAAATTCAATTAAGAATAAAACAATTTTTATTTGCTTAATAGTAACAATAAGTCAGTAGGTTTTTATATTCATTTAGCTTCAGGTA
Source organism: Ophiocordyceps xuefengensis (assembly GCA_020975735.1). Taxonomy (NCBI): domain Eukaryota; kingdom Fungi; phylum Ascomycota; class Sordariomycetes; order Hypocreales; family Ophiocordycipitaceae; genus Ophiocordyceps; species Ophiocordyceps xuefengensis. The sequence goes on from JACYFI010000941.1 coordinate 6,574, forward strand.
TATCTATGTATTGAGTCAACCTGAAGCATTTGTTATTTTATAACACAATTACACATAGTAATTATTTCAAATGCACTTTTTCATACGTGTAGCCAAAGGTTCTCTTTTATATACTATATATGAAAGATAAAGAACATGAAGATTAATGGAGATAAACTAAACTTCTCCCTATACAAGTTTAGTTAAACAATTAACAAGGGTTAATGTTTATATTTAATCCCTGTTTTAGCTTTTAAGCTTGCTATTACTTTATTTTTTTCATTGGATAGTGTCTCCTCCTTTAATAGATGTCTTTGGTAAACAAACTGGTGTTAAAGTGGCAGCTATAGATAACAGGTTTGAATATTCTATTCTTTAAGTCGCTATATACTGTTGTTATAGTGCTTGTACTATTTGTAAGTTAGTAAAAAGAATGTTTTCAAAGCTTACCGGACTATAAAATTAATAACTTTATTTAGTAAAATTTAAGTATTCTAAAAGGGTGCTGTAAACTATAAAGCAGGGTATGGTTCAAGCTCGGGCTAATTATGAATGAAACACATTCCTTGCTGGACCCACGAGAGTCACTGCACGAAAATTAAGTTTTTAAATTAAAATAATAGCCATATCAAGTCCTTATCGTTTTGTTGTCATATTCCTGTATAACATTTAACAAATCCTATTATTTTTATTATTAACTAAAGAAGGCCGAATGCCAGAGGTACCATTATTGTCACAAAGTCTTTTCTAATGGTTAAACGATAGTATGTAACTTTTATTTTCATTTTGTGTGTTCAATATGTAACAATATTATTTTTTAGCTCTTAATTTTATTTAGCACCACACAACCCCTTACCCAAGGAGAAATACTCTATATTCGGAGTGTGGATTTCCATAGTTTTTTAGTCAAAATTGAAATCAATGTTGGTGTACCAATTCTTTTATTTTGCTTTAGTATTATCTTATATTTAGATTTAGAAAATTTCTGGTAATTTTATCTTTTTGGTCTTAGTGGCTTAGAAAAATGGGATAATTATATGGGTTAATAATGAGTACTTATATTTTATACTGGTTATTATTTACTGCAGGATTTGTATTTGAATTAGGTTAACAAAATGCTTTTAAATATAGATAGTAGGACAACTTTCTTATATATTTGTTATAAATCAAATAAATCTGTAAATATCTTATACGAAAAAAGTAAACTATATTGTTTTTCTCCAGCAAACTAATAATAAGCATGCCTACAAGGCACATTTTTTTTCTGAAACGCTCAAGAAAAATATGGAAAAGCTCCCATCTATGGCTAGAGCGCTAGCATACTTCGTCTCACCAGTCGCACGTTCATAAATAAAAATAAGACGTTTTAGGGAGAATAGGCATAGAGACTTCATGTTAGAGAGATTATATCAAAAAAGGATTTCCGTGTAACACAATCTTCCACGAAACAATAGGTGCAGGGTTTGGCAATCAGTGAGGTGTATTTAGGACAGAGAGTAGAATTCGAGTAGATATTCTGGGTTTAGATAACAGGGGTGTTAGCTCGAAACCCTTATAAAAAACTAATTATTCTCCTTACACCAATATTAGGTATGCTTTCTCGTAAGGAACGCGTTAATTCGGTTTTAGATTGATTGCATTATTATTTATATCCGTAGCTTAATATTTTGTTGGATATAAGTAAACTGCTTTATAAGCTGACTATGGTTAAGGAGGGAGGGGTGGGTATGTTTTATAATAAAATACCAAATTCTATTTAAAATAAGAAATTCTATAGTTTTTTAACCATAACTATGAAAACAATTATAAATACATTTATATAACTAAGACGCGCCTACGCTTTGAGGGTTTAATATTTCCCAAGATAGCGCTACTCCCACATAATTGGAGGTTTGCAGTTTGATGTTACCTGAATAAATCATGTATTATTATGTATTACACTTATGCTAGTGTAGGATGAACACTTTTTCTTTAAATAAAAAAAACTTCGTAGGATGCACCTATATCACCACAAGTATTCAAACATTTAGAAAAAGTGCCCTTATTCAAAGTGGGTTGTAAGAATTTGATGACCACAATGTGTAAATTCTCGTAGATTTATAGTAATTTAGCAGAACTTGTCGTGTGAAAAACGCCTGTTAATAAAAATTACCCAGCCCGTAAAAAGTGTCATCCTAGATACTTTTTAGACGCTAGAAAGGATATCTTTAAAAGAAGAATTAAAAAAAAATAATAGGGATATATATGTTAACTAATAAATTAACAAACTGAATAGTTAGTAGGTCAGTCTTAAAGACCTATCAAAAGATCTCAAATAAATTAATTTAATCTTAGTTGTATTAGAAAACTAGAGATAGTTAATACATTAAAGAAGCATTATTAATATGCTATTCATAATTTTAGGTGTTACAATATAATACCTGTGAAATTTTGATTTGCTTTCTAGAGAACGAACATTACTTTGATAAATTAAATCCTTGCAAATATCAACATACTAAAGTATCTGGAAGTTCCCTTTGATCAAAACACTCCTGAATCAAAAACTAAAAGCGAAGCATTTAAGTAAAGTCTTTAAAAAAGGAAAATGTAAAGGGAAAAATCCCAAGCTTTTATCGGTCGTTACTGCCTCAGAAGGCACTAAAATATTAACGAGTTTAAAAGAAAAAAAAAGATAATAACCCTTTATGTGAAAAAAAACTCAAATGAATCAGCCTATTGAGTTAAGTGAGACAGAAATAGCTTTAGTGTAATATTCATGTCTGAAAGAAACAACTTAAGTTAAATGTAGTGCAGTAAAAGGTATCCGATATACATATTATGAAAAGTGATCATCTGAATGGATTTGAGAGAATACGATAGGTTGTTGTTATTTTCAGCCTAGGAAGAGCTGCAAATTTTTAGATATAAGTGAACGTACCTATTATAAGATATGATAAAACTCATGGGAAATCCTTCAACAGAGAAATATAAATTTTCAGGGCCAAAATCCTTAAGCTTACAAATAACTTGGAATCAAATTTTCAATTATAGCTGGAACTTCTACAGCCTTAATACTTTAATAGTGAAAATCTTAACATTGAGTAGACACAAGGGACAATGCAGCAGGAAATATAAAATTCCCCTAGAGGGATACACGGTGAAAAACCTTAGTTTAAAGGTATAATTATAGTCCAATTATATAGGATACTACATGGATTATAGACTTTTAATTCGAGTTAATTTGGAAAGACTATAAAACTCGCATTAATATAATCCGTTATAGCCTTTCCATCTTTTAAATTATTTATTTTTAAATCAATAAATAAATGATCCGTCTAATGACGTTTTGCAGAGAGTCAACCAATGATATTGAAGTGTACCAGTAGTCCTGCTTTTATAGTTCTAATGAAGGGAATTTAATAGTAATTGTGTCACTATACGTACCAAATCTGATATAGAACAAGGGGGGTTAAAAATGTTAGAAGTAGATTAACAGAGTTATGTACCTGGGGAGACTGAACCAATTAAAACTTAGTTATAAATAAGGGGATTCATACATTCATTTTTGCTTGCCCTTCTAGGTGTATAAACTGTGGATAGCATTATTCAGGTAGACTAAACAAATTTCATGTTGTATTAAAAGAATAAAGAGTATTTTCATTGTGTCCAGTTGTGTCACTAATAATGTGGAATTTACACAGTTCTATCCATATTTTAAAACCTCGTGTAAATATAGGACAATTTGTTCACAATTGACTACCCATAATGCTAACTCTATTTATAATCGACAATTTAGTAATTTCTTTGCTGGCTTGGGTCATGGCATTTTGATTTTCCCCTTTAATCCCCCGGGCCTCGGGGGGGGGGTTTTTAGGGGTAGCAGAAGTTCAGCCAAGGCCCTAGTGCA
>JACYFI010000942.1:0-15694 GCA_020975735.1 Ophiocordyceps xuefengensis
CCACCTTCACGTCTAAATAATAAGATTTATACTAGCAATAACTAATCATTTATTTAAAGAAGTATAATAAATATTTTCCTCTTACTGAGACATAGTGACTTGTTTCTGTCCATATATTACAATCGTTCAATTTTACTTAGTAAACAAACCTAACATTAAGCTTGTTTGGTTCTAGTTTTTTTATTGGTTTATGTAGTGGTAACTCGTAACTCTCTTTAGCTTGATATCACATACTTACTTGTTGATAAGAACAAATTAGATTGTTTATTACTATTTATACAATAATTTTGCTGTCCCATATTTATAGCAAGTATTGGCTGTAAATGCATACTTTAATAAATATTGTTCAACAAAGATGATGCGCTTAAAAGGGATACTATTTACAATTATTTGCTTTGTTATCATTCACTTGTCATAATTTTAAATAAAACATCAGATAGATAAAATAATATTAGATCCGGCCCCTATTTAAATACGAATTAAATTAAGAAGAAACCTATAAAGTTAATCCAATATCATTAATAAGAGAAATAGATGCAAATAATCTATTAAAGGGAATAAGAGATGCCTTAGGATTTTTATAATATTAACAGTATACCGAAGATATATGCAATTTACTAAAACACTAGATATTTCTTCTGTATACCCATAGAAATACATCGTAATGAAGGTCGCAAAAGATCAAATCCCATTTGGACTACTGCCTTATTTTTTTTTTTTTAACAAAATCCAAAAATAGGACAAAATATACTTATTACTGGGGCTACCTTTATATTTTTTCTGTTGTCGCAAGTTATCTCTAAACATATAACGCAATCCTAATCCCCTTGCTTTTGCCATCCTTCTTTACTAGCCTTTGCGCCGACAGCAAAGTAATAGACTAATCGCAAGCATACCTACAATGGGTTATCGAAGCCAGCCCAATATAACCAGTATTCCATATCCTTAGGAAACAGGGTTTCTAGGATAAGGGGGTTCGCACTTCTCTGTATCCCTTGCTGGTTGGCTTATGAAACATACATGCACCCCTCCTTCGAGAAGGAAAAGATAATATAGCAAATACTGCCCACCCTTGGGAAGGCGAAAAAAGAAGTCTACTCCCTTTAGAGTAGGATCCTTGTGCCAGTTTTCGTATTTTTGTATATTTTTTTGACTAGCTAGCGTACCTGCTATATTAAGAATAAAATGAAAAATAAGGAGTATGGCTTCGCTACTTAAGAGTGTAAAATATGTCAAAGACAAAAATTCTACACTAACTCCTTATTCAATACTAATCCCCTAAAAGGGGTCTCATTCCGCCGCAGGAAGGGCTTTAGTTAATCTTCAAAAGCCGCTAGTCAAGGACTTGAACCTGACATAGTCCAGACGGGAAAATCTGCAGGTCATCATTTACCTTATAGCCGGTTTTACAATATATTTTTTTGAAATTTGTTTTCTGATATTTTTCATTGGCTAGCTAGGCGAACTCTCTTCCCTAGCACTTACCGGAGAAAGCTAAGGATTAGCGCGAGCTCCTATGAAACATTTAATAATAATTATAGAAGATCCAAAAATGGTTTAAGTTAGTGTGAGAGAGTGATCTGAAAAAGTATCAAGCTAAGTTTTATTTTTATTAGTTAAATAGTTTAGATTTTTTGTGCTTCTAATCCGAAACCCGGAAAGGGTATAGAATAAGGGGAGTTGTCAAGTAAGTAAGAACCACCCCTAGGAAGCTCCACTCTTATCAGGCTACTATAAGATATGTTTTTAGGGTTTGCCCCTAATTTTATTAGGTTGCGTAGCCACCACCTAAAAGACAAAGCTATCTTTACCTACGCTCCCTTTAGCTTTAGCTTTGCGCCAGCATAGGGGAAATAAAGAGGGTAGATACGCATGTAATGCATGGTTCGCCCCCCCCCAACCCAACAACACTAAAATTATATTAGCCTTTAAAACTATAAATAGTTCTTAAATATTTATACTAGATTCTATTGTTAAAAAAAATTTGAGTAGGTTTTTTTGTAATCTGTTTAATTCGACTAAGGCAATAACAAATGACCCCTATGTATTATCAAGTTCATTAAGTGAAAATAATTTTAATATCGTAAATCAAATATTGATATTTAAATATATAGTCGTCTAATGAAAAGTCTCCTATCCCATATCCTCATCATAACTGGGTTTTCGGAAGTTATCATTATTATAAAGCTGTTTTTTTGCAACTTTACTAGTTTGTTATCTTCTAATCTTCCGGACGTTTTTGGTCATAATCAACATTAGCAATCAGAAATCCTTCTTCCTCTTTGTACTCCTTATTCTACCGCGCATGATTATCAAATTGTTGAAGGGAAGGCACCCAACCTAAATTCTGATTCTCTGCGGATCAGTTGACACCTTTTGAAATTTTGATTAAGTTCATTCTTCGATTCTGGTTGGGTACAGAGGAGTTTACTAGGTCAAGTTGAGATGATTCTGAAAAGGTTGTTCTGAGGAATATGGTGAGGCACTTTATTCTAGAAGCTATTTGATATTTCATCCCCCTCTAAGTTGACCTCACCCTGGCTTGTTTCATAATATTCACTTGGGGAGTTATAAACCAGATAAAATTGTTATCCGTCGCTGGCTTGGTAGCATTCACCTCACTACGGGTGATAATCGAACGATCCAGTTAACCGACTATTAAATTCAATCTCTTGCTGAATTTTCCTGGGACTGTAATTCCACGAAACTAGAGCGATCACTACTGACGATAAGGCAGAATTTGAATCTACTTGTTTTTCTCCATTTAGCGTAGGTTTTACAGGTGGATCATAGGCAATTTCTTCTTCTTGAGCCTAGTTATAGAATACGAAGTCTCATTGGTTTTTACCTCCTTCGGTATAGTATTTAGAATGGCGTCATTAATTCTCTCCTTGTTGGCCGTCGGAGTCCCTCTAGGATTAAGCGTACAGTATAGAGAATCTGTACCATCTGGGCGTTCTGAATATAAAATGATGTAGTGTGACATACAAATATCCTCATATTATATTGTTGATTTAATCATCTTAATTTCAATTTATATCATTTTTGGGAGTGTTTAATTGTAGTATCGTTTATTTTATGTTAGGACCCCTTCAGAATATCATCGATGACATAATAAAACGTCATACAGATCATCAAAAGTGCAGGTAAAGAAATACTTCGATCATTAACTAAATGATGGTGATTCTGTTTAAAGTAATAGGCGAATTTGCTTCCAAGGCCTACAGTTATCAAGATTGTACCTATGATACGTGTAACCCAGTGGAACCCCCGTTTCCAACAAAAGACGAAATACAAGATACCAATATAACACCATCGACTATAGTAATTGATGATACACTTATTCTAATCTTGACAAAAGTGTTACATGTTTTGTTTTAATAACCATTTTCTAATAATTCTGCATTATTGCTTCAGACTATTTCTTGTTGCAAATAATTTTTGCTAATTTACCACATCCAAGTCTTTTACAATATATAAAATAAATAAAGACCATTAAAACTTGGCATAGGTTTGCGTACACAACAACCCTTTTATCTATATATGAGAGTTTAACCTATTCTTTATTCTAAATCATACTGTTAACCAATAAATAACAGATTAGGCTACATTATAAATTTAAAATTAATATAACAAGCTTGCATGCGTCTTAACAAACCATGTAAATTAATTATTAATTTGGTTAAATCATTAAATTATAATTTTATAAAGATGTTTCCATGTAATCTACTAGATTAAAATACCTAACAATATATATAATCTAATTAATTATAAGTATACCTTTTAAATGGTTAAAGCCGTTATTTTAACTTTTTTTTCTTTTTTACTTGTTTATAGAAAAGTAAGTACCTAATAGCTAATTAATCCTCCTAGCTTCTATTCAACTCTGACTGTTAAAGAATTATCTTTTTTTAATACCCTTGGTTGTTAATGGAATCTTAACAGCTATATCTCTGTACTTTATAAAAATCTTAAAAAATTCTAAACTTTATCAACCTTGTAAAGGGATATTTTTAACAAGAAAAGGAATTATTTATCATTTACCATCATTTAATTTTATAATGCAACCGATATAGATTTACTTCATCTGGGTCTATTTTAAACCTTTCTAATCGTTTTCCAAAACCCTAATAACCAATAATATTTGTAATAAACTTCATCTCCTCGCATGTGTGTAAAAGAAACATAGATTAACAAGTATGAACCAGTAGTATAGTTTTTTTTAATTAATGATCTTAGATAAAAAATAACACCCCTCTCCGCTTACAAATCCAAGCAAATTCGTTTGGATCTTTAATAGTCATGTGGTATCAAATCATAAGCGTGGTACGAAATTTAAAAATTAGGAAAATGAGTATTTTAAATTTATCTATGACTAGCATTATCGATCTACGATCCCTTTATATTTTATAGCCATTACATACCGTCAATTATCCAGAGGCGTGCTTTACCTGGTTAAAAAGTAAACATTTATACTTAGTTTAAATAAGAGGGTAACTGCTCTTTTTTTTTGAGGTCCCAATTAAGGGTATTGTATTCAAAATGAGGTATGATTTTTTGTGCCAAATCTGGCCGGAATGGACCACTATTAAGCTTGCCTTTATTTTACATAACCATAGCTATTAAATTTACCTATCCCCAAACAATGTATTGAATTTCCTTAGTAATAAGATTACTCCTTATATGTAAACTCCTATTTCATTCAGTGTATACATTATAGCCTGAGACGTGTTAGGGAACTACTTTTGAGAACTTAAGAACTAAAAACTCCCTTACATACCTGTAAACCTGTTATCAATAAGGGGTAAGATTCGGAATCTTTGATTTTCGGTACCATAAGATCTTTGACGTTTGCCCGCACGTAAATTTGGAAATGCTTAGGGGAGTTTTCAGGGTTCACCCAGAGGCCAGTTTATATTAAATAAAGTCAATACTTAAATGTTATAATACTTATAGCAATATTAAACAATAATATTCTATAACACTTAAAACAACAAAAGTGTAAAACCTCATATCTACAGAATCGCAAAGTGAATACTAAAGCAAACTACTGTCAAAAATGTACCCATCCAAACGCCTCTTTTTCTATATCTCCCCTTTAAAGTTAAGGACGTGTGGCGAACGTAATATGATTGCTCCCCTTAGATATAACTATTCCTGTATGTTATAAACCGTTATTCGAAAAGGATTATATAGGTTCCTATACCCATACGAGTCATTGAGGTTCCTATATTCCCTCCTGTTGGGTAAAGCACCCTCCCCTTTTTATAGTTTTACATTTTAGAATCTTTATATGTAATACTTTTATATTTTCTATTCATTTTACCTATTATTTTTTTTTTACATGTCATCCAACCCTTTCTCTTAGTTAATGGGTTTTTTTTTCCATAAGAGTAAAGTCCCCTGTTGAAAATCTCTTTCGTAATTTTATTAATAAACTCATAGTAATTTAAAAATTTTTCAAATTATGAGGTATATTTTAATTATCGAACAGTCTGTAAATTTTTCAACTATTTAAAGCTCCCCTTTCAATCTTAAATTGGAATATATAACTACCCACTTACTGTAGATATTGTAACTTACTAAATTTTTATCGTTTACTTGTTGTTGAGTTAATATCAAATCTTATGCATACTTTTTCTACCTAATTTTGATCCGGTGATTTTTTTATATGCTATAAAAAACACCCTTCCCCGCTGTACAACCCAGCAATTCAGTTTAATCAGAACTAAATTTACCTTTGTTGGGGCGGTGTCACTGATCGTTGTTTAAAGCTGCGCCTAAGTGGAAAACAGCTAAACGAGTTTAGTATAAATTTCCAGCTATGTTAATGTGAGCTTTACATATTATAAACTCTATTTTAACCTTCTAAGGTACGTGTGACCTTGGTTTCATCAATTTAAAACTTCATTCTAAAAAAGAGATATGTCGGATTCTTTACGAGTTAAAGGGGCTAGTTTCAAAATGTATTAATTATTAAATTTAAATGCTTCTAAACACCAGATACTCTAAATTGAACAGATTCCGCCCCCTAAGTTTTCGTATATGTTTACCTACCACCCAAAAAACAAATTGAATTTGTCTAATAGGCTAATTCCTTTATATGAAAGACCTTTATCTGCAATGAGATTTACTCTTCCCTAACCTTAGATTTAGAATCTGGTGAACAAACCCTATTAAAAAAGCATCCCTTCTCCAGTCGTTTACCCAGTACATATAATAAGGATTTAAATTCTTGAAGCTTATTAAAATAATGTCGGTTTTACTGAGGAATAATGATACATTGTTTTTGAGTATTCTTAAAACAAGAGATAATTTTTTATTCTCATTCTTTGTGCGCGAAGGCCCTCGGTAAAACTTATAGTATTAATATCTTTTATAGAATTTTTAAAAACCAAGTTTCCTGAGCACTTAGAAGCAACCTTACAAATTATTTTAGATAGATTTGAGGAACCGTCTGTCTCGGTTGTCCTTTTACAGATAATGTGCATCTGATTTTAGATCCGCATAGCCCATTCCTGATACCAAGAATCTTTAATGATATTAGCTTATACTCTCATCATAATGCGACCACTATAACAAATCTTTCGATAAATAGTTACGTTATTAAAAGCTTTAGGGTCTTTTCCCCGGAGTTTTTGGTACCATTGATCCACAGTGCTTTCTATGGAATAAGCTCAAAAAAACTTTTAAGCAGGAAAAAATAAAGCCTTCAGATACATAAAATAAATTTATCACACCTCTAAATTATCTTTTTGTACAGCGAGGAGTGGTGGGTTACCTCAATATACGCCCATTTAGAAGAATAAAACCACGAATCAGAAATACTAAGTGTTATTTAGGTCTAGTACGGTGACCAATTTACACAAAAAAAATATCTGCTGCTGCAAAGCAACAGCAGCTTCCTGATTTCTATTGGGGAAACAATAACAAAAAATTTTATTCTATTGTTCTTAATTACTCAGTACATAAAGATTTTTAAGTGGTCTCAAGCTATACTCCTGTACGAACCCCTTATTGCTGATTATTTGAATAGTACGTACTTCAAGGTATCTTTTCAGAGTTTAAACGTCTTACCTCAAATATTATTAATTGCTTTATATAAACATAAAAAGAATTAAAGTAGCTTTACTTAGTCATTAAAGGAATTATAGTTAAATTTGGAGATATAATTTGTAAGAGTTTCTGTCGAGATGGGGCATAACGATAACAACTTTTTTGGCTGCTCTTTTGAAATAGGAGTAAATTTGTCTAACCTTAAATTCAAATTAGACTTGAAAAAATGCTGCAAATGGTGTATCGACATAATTAGACGTCTTAATTATTCCTATTAATTGGTGGCCTTTGGCTTGGTTAGTTGAAACATACATGCACCCTTAGTCTATGCAGCCTAGGAAATAAAATTTAAATTAATAGAAAAAACATTGGTATTCTTCCTCGAGAATCCATCTGCTTGCGCAAGAATTAGAAGAAAAATGTGCCGTCTAGTTGCACAGAAATCCCGCTAGTCGTGCAATTTAGAGTTCTAACACTTTGTATTCAATGCGGAGCGATAAGCTTTTAATAAACAGGGATTGTAGGCCTCCGCCATTTCTTAAGTCCTTTATACTAAAAGCTTTATTGTAATGCTATAATCTTCGGTGTCAAATTACCTTTCATCAAGTTAATAATATTTATTACTTCTTTCTGGCATTAAATTATACTAATATCCTACAGACCCATCTTTTTTCTTCATATATAATAACCTAATAAGCTAAGTTTGTTGGAATATTTTCATTAATGGGTTTTCTCATTTAGAGTAATAGCTTCGCTTAGTGCACAAAAACTATTTTTAGTGGTCACTTTAGTATAATTGCATCCATTCACCTTCTATTAAGCCGCAAAATAATATTACCCCTAAACTGGTTATTAGCAAGTTCAAAGGTTTATAAATCGATTTATAGGTGAAATATTTAAAGATGTCTCTTTAAGATCTTTGAGTATTAAAAATTTAATCAAATATAACTTGCCAATATTTTTCATATGGTTACCTAAGTTAAGTCACGATAAAATTATATTACTATATTAGTGGACTATTATTTGTAATTTAAAAATGGTTGAATTATCGTATTAATCTTTTAACCATAGTCTCTGAAGAACCCTAGAAAAATTTATCGTCCTCCTCAGGTTTCTGCTATCGCCCTTAAAGGGTTTTCGCAGCAATTGGTTAATTTAAACAAGGCACGAAAGATTTATTAATACCTGTCTGAGATTAAATCTAGCCAAATCATAAGTCATAGATGTCAATGACTGTAACTGAAGCTAATTATAGAGAAATTATACTATATTATTAAAAAGATGCTATGTAATTACTGCAGTCATTTTATTGTTAAAGCATACTAGGAACTGCCTAGGATAAAAGATTGGCCAAGGGGAACTGAAACGTTAATGAATAGGAAGATCTTGAAAAGTTACTTCGGACCAAATAGTCACTATAAAAATAATAAAAATAACTCAGTTTTGTGAGTGATGAAATTCCCTTCTGTTAAAAACAGCCTCTAGATGAATCGAACATCTGTACGACGGATTATTAACTGTAACGCGCTTTTACCGTTAATGCTATAGAAGTTGTATCTTTCAAATTAATTATATCTTAAACCCTCTTTAACCTGTTTACGGCTTGCATAAGGAAACAATACAGGAACAGTGGCGGTTGTGCGCTTTTAGCTTATATTGTTTCTTGCCTTGCAAGGCTTAGCTATTAAAATTATTTCTTTCATTTTTTATGCAAGCTACGCTTGCTCGTAAGCACACCACCTTGAAAAGGATATGGCAACGGTTTAGGTCACACAAAGATTATAAGCGAGAAGGCCAAAGCTTTGAATAACCATGCCTAAAGCTACTATTTTTATTTTTAAGTAATAAATATTATGGGGGCGTCACCAGGATAAACTAAACAGGAGATAGAGTAGTCCAGCCTTATGCTTCGCATAAAATCAAAAAGATTAAGCTGCGCTATTTTACCAATCATGTCGAAGTCCCCCTTAAATCTTCAGTAAGTATAACAGGGGTACAAACATACAAAAGTAGTGTTATAAGGATCTAGTAGGGCAGATCATTTATTATTTTTAGGAAGCAAAGGCTTGCTTTAGCTTGCTAAATGGCAAGAAATAAATGACAGCAAGCAAAATAAAATAACAGTTTGTTACTTTTAGTGTTTACCTGAGTTGTTTAAGTATCATAATTTGCTGCTTTTATGGCTGTGTTGGTTGGTAGTAAATTACATACATAAGATACATGTCCTCTACATGCCTGCTAATATTTTATCTTTTGGTTTATTGAGGCTTCCATTATCCCTAGCTGTGTACTCTAAAAGCCCTATAAGAAAAAGATAATTCTAAACTAGAAGCTAGCAATAAAAAAGCTTTCTCTAATCTGAATTTAAATTTATAATATCATTTCCCTAAAGACTCGGAAGCGGAACAAAAGGGTGTGACTCGGGAACACCTAAATCTAAATGATAGCCTTTAGCAAATGGCTTTTACCTTACTCTATAGCAACTGTTCCTTCTAAAATTTTATGATTGGCTTGCCCGAGCGCAAAACTGCAAACCTAGTACACTCATTAATTTAAGCTTATAGCCTGCTTATAATGAACCAAAGGTATAGGATTATGCCTTGTCACCTTAAAAAAATTTTATACTTGAGCTTGCTAATCCTTATAGGCTCCATTTGTTAATTACCTTAGGCTATAACCAATTTAAAACCTATTCAAATAGTTCATTCTATCTTTATGGCTGGTTTTTGTTCTTTTTTCCCTTAATTGCCCCCCCCCAAACAGCACAAGCTTTGCAGATCTTGAATGAAAGCGAATCCTTTCCTATTTACGGCTGGTCCTCAAAAAGGTATAAAAAATAGCCAGCCGGTGCGCCAGTACCAAAGAGGCTAATTGTTTAATATATAATATTGAAATCAGCCGTGCTTCGCATCGCAGACCTGAGTGCTTGAGATTTTTTGACGGTGTTGACCCCTCCCCATAAGCTATTAATTTAAATTACTTAAAACAAGAGAATACAGGAATAGGAGCATAAAGGAATCGTTAGAAACTTATTGAACTTTTAAGATTTTTCTGACCAAAATCATCCTTCATATGTAGGTTTGATTATTATCGAATTAGATGGAGTTCGAAAAACCGGATATCTATTACGTGGACAGGATTAACCCTATTACCAAGTAAAAGTTACAATTCTAGTAATCATATGCACAAGTGTAGGAGAAAGAGATCGAGCTCTAAAGTATAGCCTTATCAGTTACGAGCTCAACCCCTTCTTACCGACTAAAGAAAACCTCCTTATTAATGAGAAAAATATTAAATTCCTGTTCTCTTAATTAATTCCCTGCAACTTCTCACTACCACGAACCCGTATCTTCGACTTTAACACCAAATTAAGAACCGGCGCATTGACGAGAGATTCCCAATAATGACCACTTGGTGCCGTAATCATAAAGATACAATATCTCACCAAAAACCAACCATGTTTTTTTTTTACACAATTACTAAAGTAGAGCCAAACGTTATTGCATAAGCTCTTTTCAGCCAGGACAGTGGTTAGTACCAATCCGAGCGGGTCATTCACCGTGTGACTTTGGTTGATTCACGATTACTCGTAATTACTTATTCCTTGTAGTCGAAATTTGAGACTACAATCCTTAAAAACTTTTTCCTAATTTTTGAATTAGCCATAAGAATGCACTTTTATGCATCTCTTGTCTCATGGGTTATCAAATTTTTTCTGATATATATTTTAAAATTATTTAATTTCAGCAGTTACCTTATAATACCTCTTTTACCATTCATTCCAAGGCTTTATCTTTAAGTTCTTCTAAACCCTGAAAGGAGAAACAATGACTTGTTGAACTAACCTATTTTCGGCCTGGCTTTACATAATCCCTAGGTTGATCTTGTAATTTTAACACTACTACCTTATGATTATTAAACAAAATGGTATACTTAATATCTTATAATATTTAGGAGAATTTTTCTTCCAAAATACACCAATTTTAGTACCAATCCTTCTCCATAAATAACCACACCCGAAATAGCAGTATAACAGCTCAAATACAAGGCTTCATCCCCCTATATTTGGATTAATTGGAATTATTCATTGCTACTACAAGTCCTGATTTAGGACGCAGGAGATTGCTATTTTATACATAAAAACGACCTTCACCTCTTGAAACCAGCAATCAGTAGGTGAGTCCTGGTAAGGTATAATCTGACACTTAAGGGGGTCCTAGATACTTCAATTAGTAATTCGGCTAAGGGCTCTCTTTAATTCAATCAAGATAACCTTTATTCGAATTAAGAAAGCTTTAATTATACAATTTTCATGCATCCTTTCTTATGTTAAATGTTTCCTTTATTCTGATTAAAACAACGGCTTTCCTAAAATAAAAGGGGGAGTCGGCGCTATTTTTTCTAACTACAAAGGATTGTTTGTAAAATGGGTTAAGTTAGTCGATATTTGATCTATAGATGTTTACAAACATAATTAAAGACCTAACTGGTCCCCATGCTTTACCTATTAGTACCCCTTCCCTTTATAAAAATATGTTTTTGAATACAACTTTAAAGGTAATCTAAATCTCTTTCTTGGTGTAAAACTCAATACTAATTCTAGGTTCACAATAATGTAGAACTATCCTGATTTTTTATCTCAAATAAAAGGAAAAAGAACTCCCTTCTGCATCAAAAAACCCCTGGTTATAACAGGGGGTGGTTTAGGTTAGATTGCTAGACCTAAGATCTACGCGCAATCGTCGAATAAGTAACGTGCCGATTTTAACAATTTACTAGGGACATATTTTTAGAAAGGGGGCTTTTGAATTTGATAATTTCTTCGAAACCCCATTGAGTTACACCTCTGATACAAGATTATTAGTATAACTACACCGTCATATCGTTGCTACTTTTACACAGTTACAAGTTTGTTTATGGCTTGCGGGACATTTAAACCCTGTAAATTTGAACTTGAGATCCGCGATAACCTATTTCCCTTTCGATGTCGATCTCCCTGGACCTTATTAACCATCACTTGGGAGTAATTGCTGTTCGAGCCCACCAATGACTTTCGTATAGGTCTGTAACCAAGGAAGCCTTTAAAGTTCACCCGGGAATTTGGATTAGCTTTATCCCGCGTACTTCGGAAGACCCTAGTCAAGAAGCAGGAATATGGGCACGTCTTCAGCCCACAACTAGAGAAACGGCATGAATACTTGTCTTTGTCCCCTTTTTGTCTATCAAAATCTCAACGATCTAGATGCCTAAGCGTAGGTAGCGTACTCTAACTTAAAAATATTTTTTATTTAGTCACGCATCCAAAAATAAAGCCGAGGGATTTTCGTCAAATTACAATTGGAGAATCCATAGTTTTCACAACAGTTAACTGTGAATCAGCGTGGCAACTTGCCGTAATATTTATTATACAAATTGGTGGTAGAGGTTTTTTCGAGGATTATCGAGAATCAAACAACATACTTCACTACTCTTTGTCAAGAAAAACGGCCTAGGTTTACAGTCCTGCGTTGCCGCAGCATTACTCTTAGTGGATGCTTACATTTTTCATTTATAGACCAAAGGATTATTTAATATTTAACATTGTTTACTGAGCACTAATAGTATTAAATTGTTCAGTCTAATCTATGGGCATACAATCATTACTGCAAAGCTACCTTGGTATCTAAATCCTGTTTTTCTTCTTGTGCCTCGTCCTCAACGCAGTTTTTACCTAACAGGGGGTGCCTTCGCCTTACAGAGTCGCTTTGGTATGTTAGAGAATTTCATCTCTCTCTAAAAAAGTCTCCCTGCCAGTATAATACTCTAGTCAATAGCTAAATTATATAAGCTAATATTGACGTCTAAGGACCCTTTAAACCCAAATCTAACGATGAATAATACCTAGTCCTACGTATTCCCACGTCTGCTGCGCTACGTTAATTAGTCAAGACACATATACTACTGTCATTATCGAATATATAAAACAAAGCTCTTTTATTCAATTTTTAAATATAATCCTTAGTAAGATACTCTTTTAGGGACCTGATCAACAATAGACTTGCCCCACTTTTACCAAAAAGTTCCAGTTCAGCGCGTAGGCCATTGACCAAAATCCTCACTGCTGTATAACTTGCATTGGGGTTTTTTAGACCCAATGTAGTCGATCTAAACCTCTCAAGATTCGACACAGAGACTTGTTTGGCTTTAGTTAAGTCATCACCTTAAACTAATACCTATCCCGAAAGTATTTTATTTAGAATCCTCTTGAAAGAAGGAAAACTGTACCCCTATTTACTTTATGTATGAAGGATACCTTCTCTTTTAAGGCCGGCAAAAATTATATCTCTGTATCCTACAGACTGGTACACCACTTTTAAATTAATTAACCTTTATATTGTAGTTACTTAATGCTAGAAATTTCAAACTACCGCAATAGCGTGTGGTCAAGCAATTTGAACAGCATTCAATCAGAGGCCCCATCAGCAAACTCAACCTTATTTTTTGATGGAATTCTTTCATACATAAAATACTTTCCTTTTACAGATGACAATGAATTGTTCATACATCACCATTATAAGTTTTAAGAAATTTGGAATTAAGGAAGGTGACAATTGATATAATGTTCGATTTATAAATTACTATAACCTATAAAAAAATTCTTCATTTGTTCGCCCCTATAACAACATACTAATGTTTCACCCCTCTGGACTAGACTATGAATAATTAACTATTCCTAAGCGGCCTCATATGAAGCGGGTTTTAGCCCCTGCTGCAAAATAATGCAGCCAAAACACCTCTGCACAAGCTAGATAGCAGCTAATGAATGCACAAAAGCACTAATTTCTTACCAACTATATTCTCAATTCTTATTATTCCCTTAGTAAGGATAAATTTTTATGTTATATTAATTTTCCTTAACTTACTTTTTTACCACTTTCACCGTATCATTGAACTTTAGTTTTAGCAACCTCTGCCTCCGGTTAATTCCACCGCATAAGAAAAAAATACAGGCCAATATTTAATGTGGTTTCTTTTAGTTAGTAAATTAAGGTTTAAGGATTATAAAAGTTAATGTTATATTATTTATTTATTCTAACTCAAAGAAATCTCGTCATGTTTTTTTAAGGTTTACCTTACCATACAGCTTTAGCATTAATCATTTCAATGTTAGCTTTTTTACTAAACAACCCCCCTCCCCACTAAAATCCCCGCGTTCAGCCGGCCCAAAATTTTTACCTGTAAAACTCATTATAACTAATAAAGGTTGGTGTACCTTGGTACTTAATAGACTAAAAATATTCTTCTTTTGTTTCGTAAAAAAGGTAGGTCACCGAAATTTTTATCTAAGTAATTTTGTATGGTATATCTACGTTGTTTCTTCTAGCTTACTTTTTTTCTCTAACCTTCCATAAGTTATTTCATCTGCCTTAATTCGATTATCTCAAGGGTTCAAGTATTATATTTCAAACCTCCCCTTATCAGACTTATTACCTCATTACCACCAACCATTAAAAACTACGTTATAGGAATGAGACGGATTCGTTTTGATTAAGTAACATTATTTATCCATATAAATTATATTGTCATCCTGTGGGTATTTCAACTAATATGGACAATCAAACTCTAATAACCTTACAACTATCTCGAGAATGGGTTATCCAAATTTATAACTAAAACTTTCCCTTTTTAACAACCGCTTTTAATAATTATTACTCAAAAAATAGATAATGTTATAATAAGAATTTATGAAATCCTTAATTACCTTATACTAAATACAACCCTAGTTTAATTCAAGCCCGAAATCCTGTTATAAGACTAGTATACTTAAATAATTAAATAATAAAAAATCAAAATTTTAAATTAACTTTTTACAAATTTACATTATTTAGACAATTAAGCTAAATAAAAGAATTGTCATAATTCCATTAGTCCTTTAAATAACATTAGAATCCTACACCAAATTCCTATTTAAAAGAGACAATTATGTGAAGAAAAAAAATTAATTAAATTAATGAGCAAAATATTATGGAATTAATTATACATTTTAAATATGCTAATGCTTTTGCCAAATAAGTAATGGAGTTTTAAATAAAAACATTGTTAAGCAAAAAGTCCGGAAATAACATAAAAATATATATAATGTTTACCAAATAACGTTTTAGAACTAATCATTTATAAAATACAGACCGATTCGGTAAAAGGACCTAATTAGCCCATAATCGCTCATCTTGTTTACAAAACACCTATGAGCGCGAAGCCTAATAAAAAGTAATATAAATCTTGTATTAAAAAAGTCAAGTTTAAAAACTTTGATAATTTTAAGTTCAGTCAAATTATGTAAGTCTAGTCCGTCGTTTATGTAAGACCTGTCAAAACTACGAAAAGACTGAAAGTTTGGATTAAGCAATTCATCAGTTTCCTAAGCTAGAAAAGATATTATTAAAAAGTAATGGGTAATAAACCTACACTAAAAAAAATGCCAACCTGAAGACATTAATTGTAACAAAACCACTAAAAATAACTCAATTTACATGTGTCCTGCCTTACTAGTTAGCCTCTTAAGTATCTTAAACCAAGAGATAACATCGTTGCAAGATAATGATTGAATTCAAAGTAAACTAATAAAGGTAAGACCCTAAAGGCAACCCTGCCGGTTACT
>JACYFI010000943.1:0-10899 GCA_020975735.1 Ophiocordyceps xuefengensis
AGGGGTTGGCAAAGTGGGTGTATTAGGTACAGGATAGAATAGGGGAGATTTTGGGTTTTAGTAATAGGTGTAGCTAAAACCCTTCATTAAAAAACCAATTAAATTCCTCTTACTCAATATTAGGTTTTGCTTTGCCGTAGAAGCAACTGGCGTTTTCGCTTAATGAGTGTCGTTATTTATTACTCTAACGTAGCTTATTTGTGGTTGGATTATAAAGTAAGGACTGTATTATAACGCTGATATGGGGTATAAGGAGAAAGAGTGCAGGTTATGTTTATACTAAAAAAACAATTCTAATTTAATTAGAAATTCTTATAATCTTTTTACAAATCAAGAAAAATTTTATTAAAATACAGTTAGAATACTTAGGACGGCGCTGAGGCGCTTGAGGTTTATAATCTCCAAAGATTAGCGGCTACTCCCAAATGGAGTCAGAGGTTTAGTTCAGCTACCATGATAAACACCATGTTATTATTTTGTGTTAAATCTTAGTTTATTGTAGATGAATAATCTTCTATCTTTATAAAAAACTTCGAGGGATGCAGCCTAATTCCACCAAGATTTCAAACCATGAGTAGAAAAGTGCCTATTCAAAAGGTGTTGTAAGAAATTTTGCTGAACACAATGTAAATTCTTCGTTAGTTTTTAACGTATTACATAGCTACTTTTTTCGTCATTAATAACCCTTTAAATAAATAAGCCCAGGCCCTTAAAAGTGTATCTAGGATCTTTTTGACGTTTAGAAAGGATATCTTTACAAAAGAGATATAAGCGAAATCAGGCGATTTAATATGTCAACTTAGATAAATTGAACAATGATATTTTAATGCTAGGTCAGCTAAATGACCGTATCTTAAAAGATTCACAAACAATTATTTTTAATTTAGTTAATTTAACATAAACTAGAGATATTAGTTGAAAAATTTCAGAGGCAATTTATAAATATGGTATTTATTTTTCTGTTTTTAACAATATTAGGAATAGTCGGTGGAAATTTCTGATTTGCTATTTCTAGCGGGAACAACGATTTACTTTTGATAAATTAAATCCTGATATCAAATCTAAAAGTTAACTGGAGTCCCGTGATCATAACACTCGAACATACTAAAGCGAAGATATAGGACTAAGTCATTGAAAAGGAATAATTATAAAGGGCAAAAATCAGTCTTTTATCGGTCGTGACCGCCCCAGAAAGAAACTAAATAATTAATATTTTCTTAAAAAAGTTAAAAGATTAAAACCACTTTAATTCGAAAAATTCATAATGATCAGCTATTGAGTTAATTTGGAGACAAAAGCTTTAGGTAAATTTCAATCTGAAGAAACTAACTTGTTAAAACAGAGATGCAGGTAAGAGGTAATCCGATATACATATATGAAAATTTTCATCTGAAACAGATTTTAAAATTGATAGTAAGTTTTCTTTCAAGCTAGAAGGAGCTGGTAAATTTTACGATATGAAAAGGGAAGTACTATTATAAGAGATAAAAACTGCAGGGATAATCATTCAAGGAAATATAAAATTTTAGGTTCAAAAATTCTTTCTTACAATAGACTATTGATAAATTTCATATATGCTGGAAACTCCTAACCTTTAAGCACTTTAAAGATAGTGGATAAATTATCTTCAATGGATTAACAATGGTACAATCAGCAGGAAAATTAACATTCCTGAGACTACATCGTTTGAAAAACCTTTATTAACAGCTATAATATTAGATCAATGATGTAGAAAAAACATTGAATATTATAGACATTTAATCGATTTAACATTGACTATTAAACAGACCTGCAGTTATATTAATACTTATAGCCCTTCCATGCTTTTTAAAATTATAATTTTAACTGGGATGAAATAAAGCATCCCCTCAAATGACAGTTTTTGTAGCAGAAGGTCATCAATATAGGTTGCAGTTACCAGTATCCTGATTTTATAGTTCTAAATTGTAACATTCTTAGAATTTGAATTCCATATATAGTACCCAGAACCTTGAATTTAGAAACAGTGAGGATTAAGAAGATGTTGAAAGTAGATACAGAGTTAATAGGACTGCGTATACATCTACTATAGTTGTTTTTAACATCAAGGGGATAGTAACATTTTTTTGCCTTGCCCCTTCATTGGGGTATAAAGTGTGAATGCTACCTGGGTAGAAGACTAAATTCAAGTTTCAGTTTTTATTAATAAGAAGGAGTATTTTTGGTCATTTGTTCGGAAAATGTGGAATATCACCACAGTTCTTTGCCTAATAGTTATAGAATCTTAAATTATAGCAAATTTGTTCATTGGCACTAATGCTTAAACTTTATTAATAATGTCAATTTACTATAATTTTTTGCGGCTGGGGTCATGTCATTTATTTTTTCCCTTAATGCCCGTGGGCCGGGGGGGGGGGGTTAGGTACAGAGTCTACAGCCCAGGCCCTAATGTCCAAGCTCATAACTAAAAGAGGGTATTTAGTTTGAAAGGAAAACATGATGGTACGACATTAAGGATTGTGGTCAAATCTACAATCCCCTAGTCCACTAATGACTAAAAATAATGTATATACATGTATTACGTATAAAATAGGAAATAATTGATATATATAGAATTAAACATGAGTTATACCACTTGTATCTTTTTTTAATGGATCTTAAGGATTCGTATTCAGAATAGAAAAAATATAATATGAAATTGCTTATTTCTTAAGAATAAATGCTATTATCTTATAACATTTCCCCTAAATTGGTTAAGTTCTATTAACCCTTTACGATATGTATAGACAAAGTATGCCATCTTACATTATAAGTAGTGCCGGGAGCAGAATCGGCTTTATGGCTTAGCAATTCTAGTTGTTTTTAATAGACTAAGAGTGAAGTCTTGCTTAGAAATAATAAATGTATTTTAAGTAGTAATTGTGGTTTACCCATTACTAGGGTGGATCAGTTTCCGCCTTGTTTTTGGGTAGAAAAGGTGGGGTTTGTCAGGCAGTCGTTTAATTAAATTTCTAGTTATTAATTTTCAAAATCAATATTAGCTATCTATTGGATTTTTTTTGAATGTAGGATTGAAAGTGAAATAATCAAGGGTGAATTCTATATACTTATTTAGATGATTACATTAAGTTGAATCATATTTATAGGTATGAAATTTTTCTAATCTTTGATACTCTTAACCAGTATCTTGGTTTAATCCTGTTTTATAATAAGTTCTTTAGGTCATATCATTTCCTGATAGGATAATGATGAGGCCACCGGAGTCTCGAGGGACACCTCCAGGGGGAAAATAGGCGGCTATGGTGATAAAAACTGTCAAGACTTCCGCGGATATCTAAAGACTTAAGTACGCCAAGCTAATAATTAAAAAACATTAAGTGGCTGAAGTAATACTCAGGGTCGGTTTAAAAAGTCTTAAGATGAGTGATAACGGAAATTACAATCGGCGGATCCTAAGACAACAATAACTAAAACAGTATTGGCTGTAAAAAAGACAAAGGGTAGACGACAGTTTGTGTATCTTTAAGCCAGAAGTTATTTCCGATTAAAGGTTACTCTAATGGGTTTCCGAAAAGAAGCCAGGGGATTTTAAACTCGGTTTTAATCAGCCAAACAAGGTGAAACTACTATGTCAAGTCCCATCTAACAATTCCATTTAAAAAACATTATTCTACCTACAATGCTACAGGTGTAACCCATAAGGTCGAGCTGTTTAAATAGACCGGGTGAGGCGGTTCATTTAGTATAATAGGAGGATAGCGAAATAAACAAATGTAAATTAGGTTGACGTGTCCAATTGAATTTTAATTAGGGTCTACATACAAAAGAAGCTTACTTATTGAACTATTACAACAATACTTCAGGTGGTGTCGGGTTCTTATTATATGGGGTCTAAACCGGGAGATAGTTAACTACTCAATAAGATTCAACTTAAGATTAATAAACTTATATATTTATTTAGAAAAATCTGTATTAACTCAAAAAGCGGACGGATTTTTTATGTATTAAACAAAGCGTGTAAAAATTAGTAAATATGAGCTCATCTCTACTGTCGAGGTTTACAATCAAATAGTAAATAATTAAAAAACCATCAATGGAATTTTAGGATTTTATCTGGACCACGATTAAAATCAGAGTTTGCAGGGTTACTCTGGTTGAAAGACTTGTAATAAGTCTGACATGAAATTTTAGACCCAGATTGATTTCATGGATTTGTTAGTGCTGAGGCAAAACCTTTGATTTTCGTATGCCTCAACCCACAAGTAAATTCAGGTATTTCGAGTACAGAATTGGATTTAGAACATCTCAACAATAGTAGAAATCTTAGATTATGGAGAAAATATTTGAATATAGGATCAGAAGTATATACAAATACGAGGTAATCCTGAATTTAGTTTAACAATAGTTGGGACTTTTGCTGGTATTATCAAATAATAGTTCCTTTTTTTAAAAAAACCCTATAATAGCTATAAAACTTATTGATATCTTGAGTTGGGAAAATTCACAATGTTAATGATTAATCGTTGCCCGTATCTACGGTTTGAAGGTATCACTTCAATTAAGAAAGATAAAATCTGAAGTATGAACAAAGGGTAGAACCTTTTAGAAAATAACCATTTGTTAGTATCAAACCACCCAATAAATCAATTGGAGGGTGAATTTGGATTTAAAAGCAATAATCAAGATTCTTTAGCTATTTAAAAGCTTCTTTTAACTTTTATGTGAAGTACTAGTAACTGACTAATTTACCTGTTGATTTTGTAAGGTGTGAGAGGGATGTGGGGGTTTGGTTTCCCGATTAGACCATTTTAACGTTAGTCTTTGTGATCTTACTTAAATTGCAGCTATTTCAAAGGTTCTTTAGCGTGCTTTTTTAACTATAAGTTGGAGAATTGTTTTATAACAATAGGTATAGCTTCGTGAACTTTGAGATTCTTTAGTAGTTTTAGATTATATGTATATTCTCACAAAGCTCCTTTACAGCTAACGAAATGTTAAACTATAATATGGTATATGTTTATAATCGGGCCTATGGCTAAAATTTCACCAGGTAGGTTCTCCATCTTTGCATTATCTCCATGGCCAGATGGAAGACCTACGGCCAGTCATTCACGCCTGTTTATACACGCTCCACCAATTGGTTTCGGTCCGGTGTACATTTAATTAATTCGTCAATCTCCTTTAATTCTGAATATAGTAAGTACCTTTACCTAACTTTAATGTTTTGATTAGAGCGCAATCGAACTACTGGTTGTTTAGGCTTCATTGTCATGATATTTCAACCAGATATAAAAAATAAATAATTGCTTATTCGGCTATGTCCAATTTAGGTAGTGGTGTTTATTAGCTATGTTTACTCCTTATAATATTGAATTATTTCCAAATCTTTAATAAACGAACGCTTTCTCAAAGAATTGTTATTCCTTGGTGTAGGTGCCTGTAAATACAGCTGTAGTTTGATAATCAAGACTTAAGAGATTATGGTGAGATTATGTTGATTCTACCTTTAACCTTATAACAGTTATAATTAATGCTTAGTCTTATCTAGTGGCTTCACTTTATATGAGTCAGGATTCAATAGTAAAAGGATTTTAATTAAAGATCCTCGCTATGGTCAATATTGCTTTAAGATAGTAAACCGTGTATTTTAAGCAGTAATAGGTGCGTATTTACTCTAACTATATTCGTTAAAGTATAAATTTAAGCTTTTTTAGCTAATCCGAATGGACCGAAATTATTATAAAAATCCACAATTGAAGGACGACATACTTTTTAAGTTTAACCTCCTCGGTATCCTTGACTCTCATTTCATATTTTTGGTACCCTTAGCCGTTTAAAGATATAATAATTTATTTGCGTTTAGGGTCTGGGATTCTTTAAGGATAATAGTATAAATTTATTCACCCCTTACTGCATGAAATATTAATAGACACTAAGAGTTGCTGTTCCCTTTTTATTTCGCATTTATTACTCTAATATTCACCGTATTGATTTTCAGCTTTAGCTATTAGTGTATACCTGAATTAATACCTTAGCGCTTATAAAATTTCACAAAAATTATCTAGTTTAGCCTTACCCTAATATTTGGTTTTTCAACCACAACATTTCCTACTAAATTTTATCTATAATAAATTTTAATATTAATACAGGTTTAGATTATGGAGGTCAAAACTAACTAAAGCTATTAGTACACAAGCGTAATAAAGGAATGGTATCGGTCCTCTATGGCTTAATGGGAGTAGGTTGTTAACAACGAAATAAGTTAAACGTTTCTAATATTAAGAAGGAGGTTCCGTAACAGATTACGCTCTTTTATTATTCTATCAAGTATTTTGTTTTAAAATTTTATCTTTATATATACTTTCGCACCACCGATTGTTAAGTTTAGGGGTAATTAAAGTTAATAGTATCTTGTCTATCAGTTTCTATAGGCCCTAATGCATAATTTTATGAGTTTAATTCAAGTGACGAGGAAAATGTGGGCGTATTCGGGTTCAATCAAAAAAAATCTAGGTGGCTAGTAGGTTACGCAATATATGAACAGAACACTAGTTTATCGTATAACTTCAATTCCAATAGTTGTTCTTATATAAGACCTTTTCTCTACCACACGCTTTTAATCGGTTAAGGGACCGCCCATGAGCAAAAATAGTGATTCAGGCGGACAAAAGGAGGGCTTATGTAAGGGAAAACGAAGACGAATGTCTAAATTTAGAGACCGCTAACTTTTTTTCTGTACGTTCGGGGTGTTCGAGAGTCGCAGACAAAACTTGTAATAAATTGAGAAATGGGAGATTGATTATCTTCCTTTAAGAAAAGCTAGCTAAGGAAGGTAGGGCAGAAGAGCTTGGACAAGCAAGAACGGGTATATAACGATCGGGACGCAAATTAAACTCATCTGAAGGCGTCTGGGCCAGATCCCTCAAGCGGGACCAATCTGACCCTGTCCCGATTCACCTTCAAGCTGGACCATCAGCTCCCGCTCCTTATGCCTTCCAAGGCCTCAATGTAATCCCAACTAGCCCGAATGCGGACTGAAAGCTTCTGCGTTGTTTCGCTACAAGTTCATGGTAATATCTGTGACAGGGGTCAGTTAGATATGATTCTGCTGCCATCAACGGAATTCGGGTAATGATAAGGATGTAAAAAGGACAAAGGTTAAAGCGAGGTAGAAAAAAGCAGGAAAATGTTACAGATACTGTTAATGAACAAGATGAAAAGACAAAGGTAAGCAAGTAGAAAACTAAAAAAATGAATCATGTGTACTATTAGCTGAACGAAGATAAAGGTAAAGGAGTCAAAGTAACAAAAGAGTGATTGCAGAATATTCAGATTATGAATATGGAATAGAAATCAAATTCAGAAAACTGAGCCTGAGGCCTAAAAATGTTCATGTAGTAGATTATGTTAACTTGAAAGCCAACAAGTGGGTGATGCCTGATATATCGAGGGTTAGACGTCGGGTAATTAAACCCTTATTATCTTCCGAACTGGTATCATTTTTGTTCCACTTAAATTATAAAGTACTTATAGCTTTGCACAGAGGTCAGATTGGCTGTGCACAGGCCTTTTTTGCTTTTTAAATGCAAGAAATAATTGCAAAATTTGCAGTATATATATTTTATAAAGTATATAATCTCTTTAAATGCATAACGTATATTATTACGTCTTGCGTTTTATAGAAAAGAAAATATTACTTTTTATAACGAGCTTATAAATACCAAGCCTAAAAAATATATTTAAAATACACCAAATCCGTAGGCGATCAAGTGTGGCGGCTCTCCCCGTCAGCCATTTGCACGCACTATGCAGATATTAATGAATAGACTATAGTGGTACTACTATTATTCTAAAAATTAATTCACAATACGGTTTAGGTTGGGTATGTATAAGGTAGCTTATTAATTATTTAAATTTAAAAAAATAACCAACTATGAGAATTATTTTAAAGTTCATGCTTTCTTTAAAATTAGGTTACTGCTTCATATAATCGATCCATTTCGCAAACACCAATATAATTTCCAGGAAATCTTTGGTTCATTAACCTAGGGCTTTTTGTCTGGTATAAAAAATAATTACAGGTAGTAACTTTTAGCTATGGGGCATTTGTAACCCTCATATAGCCGAAGGCATTAAATTTCTGTTGAGCATATAATTGCGTGACGTAACCATACGGATTGGAACTTATTCGTTTACAGAGTTAATACAGCTCTCCAGGCATGTCTTCTCCTTATAGTGTACTTGCACAAAGAGAGGTTTCTATTACGAAGCATATAGGAGCTCCCTTAGTAACTTTGCTGATTAATAGGAGCTATAATCCTTATCCACTTTTCGGATAGGTACCTGGGTTTTCTTGGGTACTTTACAAAAATAGCCCAAATGATTATAATATTTATAATATGCATAAATATTTAAAACATTAAAATCAATAAAAGACTAATCTATCAATACTCATGATAATCCTAGTGAGAAATAAAGAACTTTTTAAGACTTAAAAAATATTTTAACGTGGTATTTAAATTGATGGTTAATTTCCAGGGATATTCTGTTCGTAAAATATAGCTAAAGAAACTAAAGGACTGTAGTGGTATTCAATGACTTTTCAAGTAAAAAAACTTGAAGCTTTTTATATAGGGATCTGCTTTCTATCAGGAAAGAAAATAAATTTAGGTTTGAAAACAATCAATTAAATCTATTTTAAGTGGTAGTAAGAGTCCCTGAAAAATTTCAGTTAAATAAAATATGGTATACATAACTTAGTTTCTTGTTTTCAGAGTTATTTCCTGAACATAAGTTAATCCTAAGAAAGGATAATAAGAATATTATTAAATAGAAGTCTTCTTATATAAAGCTCTTTTACCTGATTATAATTATTAACTGAAAGCTGGATCGAGTTTTTGGGTTATAAACATATAGATAGTAACATAGATAAAAAATAAAAGCTAAAATTTATAGGAACAACGTAGAAAACAAACTAGGGAGAGGATTTAAACAGAGGTAAAAAACCCTTTGTTATTAAACAATTAGAGTCATGAGACAATTCCAGCATCTAAATATAGAAAAAGATGTAAATATGCAAGAACAGGGGATTTTTAATATGTAAAAAGAATTCTAAATCAAATTATTGTTTGTAAAAACACTTAATAATAATAGCTTTATTGGTGAATTTAATAGTTAGTCAGAAACCAGCGAAGCTCTAAGTTGTTACACCTAAAACTATTACAAAAGAACGTTAAAAACAGTTCTGTTAAATTCATTAAAGGACGTCATTAATTTTGGTTATATAAAATGGTATATATTAAAGTTATGTCCAGTGCTATAAAGGTTTTATTGTAATTTTATGGAAAAAAAGATAAAACTTCTGACAAGCAGATGACCTGTACAAGGGGTCATTGAAGAAATCTTAATACTATCTTTCTTGGCCAATACTAGTGGAAACGATTAAAAATGACTATTTAAGTATTACAGCATCGTCGGGTCTCTCCATAGATTCGCGACGGGCTGGTCACACCGTTCTAGTGTAGGCTAGTAACGCGCTTTAATCACATCGGAACTTTTAGTCCTATGCATTTCTTAGATAAATGGAAATTCGTAACCAGAAAGATGATACAGGCTTTTTAATTAAAAAGTAAGTTTTAGTGTTTTTACCCTTTACGGTCACAATGACCTATGAGGGCCCACAAGTTATAACTAAACTTATCAGTGCTATCCCTTGAATTAGGTACAAGACCTCGTTAGCAAACCGAGAATAACAAGTCTTTTAGTTAATTGGCCTGCTATTGTTTTTGAGAAAATTTTTATTATCCGTATTTGCCTACAAATTAGGCGATTGTACATAAAACGCGTTAAAAAAGAATGGTGACAAACATTTTGATTAAAAAAAGATTATTATAACCCTTCCCTTTCGGTCTTTATAGCTTATTTTTATTTAGGCTTAATAGGTGGGGATGGTTATATACAAATAAACTGAAACACTACAAGAAGGCGTATATAACAAATAAAAACTGGCTAATTCGTAACATTCTACGATGAATCTTTCCTACTAGAGTATTCCGATTCTGGTTTTCTAACTAGGAGTATAAATATAATAAGATTTGAAAAAGCCACTGTAAACTAGTAATAAAGAATAGAAAACTGAATTACCAAGAAGTATATTTCCCTTAATACTAATTGCATAATGTATTTCTTCTTTAACCGAAACCTAGAGCTAAATCAATTTATGTTAGCCTATGGCATATATCTAAAAAATGGATTAAACATAATACTGAAATACCATCTAATATGATCGAAATATTAAAGAGTGTTTAACTTCCTTATAAGTCTATGATTCACATTGTTTTACATTCTTCAATAATTGAATGAATAGGGATTTTCCATCTGGGGAGGTTCATTTTTCGCTTAAAAGTAATATATGAGGATGTTTTTCAATTAAAAAAAAGAGATACATAAAAATTTATGTTAAGCTTATGAAATTAGTTATCTTAATTACTAATAAGAAAAAATAGGATACTACGCATAACTCAGTCATTTAGTGGATTTATTCGAAGTTCGAATACTACAAACTTGATATTATTTTCATTTTCTTATAGATGTTACATCCTTTTAGATAGGGGATTAAAGTACATTCAAATACCTTAAATGATTACAATCTACTAAAATACACCGTATAACAAATTAAAAAACATATCCCCTTAAAAACTGTAATACGGGCCCTTAAAAATAAATTATCAATTTTTTTAGAGGCAAAAGGGAAAATACAAACGACATTTAAATAATAGATACTGTTCCTCCTTATAAATATGTGTAGGCCGGAAGCTTAATTGGGTACTTTACTGCAAGCAGTTAGTAAATAGAATAAGAACAGGTCAACGGCAATAAGTGGAAGTTGTACAACACAATAAAGTTAAACAACGATTAACC
>JACYFI010000901.1:0-10465 GCA_020975735.1 Ophiocordyceps xuefengensis
TCAGGGAATCTTCAAAGAAGAAATGTAATAAATTTTTCAGAGTTTCTCAAAATCTTAGCTTTACAATAAACTATGGGATTAAAATTCACCTATCTGCTGGAAACTGTCTAAAGCCCTTTAGGTACTTAATATGAGACTACTTAATTATTAACATTTGGCACAATTCAGCAGGAATATTTCAAAATTTCCTAGAGACTCCACAAGTGAAAACCGTAGTTAAAGTATAATATACGTCCATTTAGTAGGAAACTACCAGAATTTATAGTCTTTTAATCGTAGTTAATTTGAACTATACACCTCAGTCATATTAACAACTGTATTGCCTTTCCATCTTTTAAAATTATTATATCCAATTGTGAGAAGATAAATGATCACTCAGATGACAGGTTTTTGCAGAAGAGTCACCAATGAAGCATTGGAAGTACCAGTTATCCTGTTTTATTAAGATTTCTAAATGGAAGAAATTTAAGATATTTGATACATATATAGTACAGAATTCTTTGATTTAAAAACGGAGATTTAAGAATGTTAGAAGTAGTCAGAAGGAGTTATATACCTGGAGTTAACACAATATTAGATTTGTTATAACATCAGGGGATTTGCCATCACATCTTTCTGCTTCGCTTCAGCATTGGGAATAACATTGATGACCATTATCCTGGCTAGATGAAATCAAGTTCAGTTTTTATTAGTAGAGAAGGAGGTATTTTTAATGGTCATGTTTCAAAAAATGTGGGAATATGTACAAAGTTCTATGCCGTAATTAGTATAGCACATCTGATAAATATTAGCGCAAATTTGTTCATTTGATACCATAAATTGCTTAACTATTAAATGTCAATTTTAGTAATTTCTTCTGGCTTGAGTCAGTGTATATTTATTTTTTGCCCTAATCCCCGGGGCGCGGGGGGGGGGGTCTTAAGGTACAGAAGTCTAACCAGCGAAGCCCTTAGTGCTAAGCTCATACATAAAGGGTTGTATTAGGTTTAAAGGTAAAGACAATTTGATGCTAACGCGACTAAGGGATTTGTAGCTTCAATCCTACCAATGGCCCCTAGTCATTAATGACTAGAATGTAATATATATATGTAATACCGTATAACATAAAAATCAATTTGGATTTATATATAGATATAACAACAATGAGTTTAGACCTCCTTATAACTTTTTTCATAGGAAATCTTAGGATTGGTTTTAAATCAGAAAAAATGATACATAATTAATGCTTATTCTATACAACTTTAATCGCTAATTATCTATTAAGCATTCGACTAATAATTGGAAGTTCTACTTATCCTTTGGCAGATATTATAGGACAAAAACGTATGGCCCATCATACATATAGAGTTGCCGGGCAGAATCCTGCTATTTGGCCTTAGACAATTTTGTCGCTTTTTATCGACTAAAAGGAAGTCTTTGGCCGTTAGAATATAAATAAGTATTTCAGATAAAATTTGCTGTTACCCAATCTACAGGGCGTATAGTTTCGGCTTGTTTTGGTAGTACAAAAGTTGGTGTGTTCATGGTAGTCGTTATTAAGTTGTCTATGTTAATTTCACAAACAATATTAGTATTAATTTGGTATTTTTTGATTGTAGGGTTATATAATTATAAAGTATCTCATATCTTATTAGATGAATCTACTAGTTTGAATTCATTTAAATATGTATGAAATTGTTAATTGATTGATAGTTAAAGTCATTATCTGTATAATAACTGTATTATTAATAACTTCTTTAAGTCTATCATTCTATAGGATACTAGAGCCATGATCTTCGAGGAACACTCACGGGGGAAATGGTGTCTATTGGGGGATAAACTTGTTCAAAAACCCCCGGGATTATCCCTAAAACTAAGGTAGACCAAGCTTTATAATTGAAAGACTATTGATGCTGAAAGGTAATTACTCAGGAGGTAACAAGCGCTTTAACGATTGAGTAAAACGAAAATGGAATATTTCGCGGATCCTCTAAAGTCCACAAACCAACTAAAAACAGTATTTGCTGTAAAGAGCAAAGAGTAGACGGCAGTTGATCGAACGTAAGCCTGAATTATTTCGATTTAAGGTTAACCCCAAAAGGGGTTTCGAAAAGAAACAGGGATTTCTTAAACTCGGTTTCAATAAGCAACAAAGGTTGGAAACTATCTATGTCAAAAAGTCCCAATTCTGAAAACAATTTCGAATGAAAAAAAATATTCTTACCTATTAATTCTACAGTTGTGAACCCTTAGAGTCTGAAAATCTGGTTAATCAGAAACGTGAAGGGTTCATTTTATGTATAAAAGTAGTATAGAAGATAAAACAGTGTAAAATTTAGTGTCGACGTGTTCATTGAATTTCAAGGAGGTTTTCCAACATAACAAAAGATCTTAACTTATTATTTCTATTACACCAATACTTAGGTGGTGTCGGTCTATACACTATGGCTCTAAACCCAGAATGATAGTTACTATTCTTGATTCAATTGAGATTGTTAAATAAAACTTTATTATTATTACGAAAATAATCCGTTATTAACTAAAAAAAGCGACGGATAATGGCTTTTGTTTAAAAGCAAGCCGGTAAAAAATTGTAAATAATAAAAGCTCCTCTTACTGTCCGAGGTTTAAATCAAAATAGTAAAATATTAGAAGCATACAATGAATTAGGTTTAATCTTGACAGCGTTTAAATCAGAGTTGCAGGGGTATATCCCTTTAGTTTTAAAGATGCTGTACATCAAATTCTTTAATGGTTTAATTTTTTAGACACAATTGAAATTTCAGGATTTGTGTGTAGAGGGAAATTGATCGTTCTCAGCCATCAACCCCACAGTAATTAGGGTTATCGGGTACAATTGGAATTTAGAATTATCTCAACATTATAGGATCTTGAACAAATGGGAAAATAGTTGAATAATTTAGGAATCAAGGAATATATACAAAATACGGAAGGTAAATCTGCTAATAGTTTAACAATAATTGGCTTTTGCTGATATTAACCAATATAATAGTTCCAATTTTTTAAAAAAAACCTATGATAGGTATTCAAAACTTATTTGATTATCTGTGGAAGATGTAAAAAAAACAAATTTAAGATTAATCGGTGCTCATCTTACGAGTTTTCGGAGGATAAAATTCAAATTTAGAAGGATTCAAATCTGGTATGTAGATAGTGTAGGTAAGAAAGTTTTTAAGAAAATAACTATTTGTTGTACTCCAAACCACCCAAGATCAAAATTGTTGGAATAAATTTTGATTTAAAAGGCATAATCAAGAATTTTTTAGCTATATTTAAAGCTGTTTACTTTTATGATCGATATACTAAGTAACTTCGGGGAAAATAATTTGCTCTTGTTGCATGTCTTTGTAGGGTGAAAAGGTGATGGGGGTTTGTTTCATAGCCGTTAGTATTTAGTCTTCTTTGTTTACTTTAGGAAATTGCAGCCAATCAAGTTTTTACGGCATTTTAACCATAATAGAGTTAGGGATTGTTTTTTAACAATCAGGTGGTGCTTGTCAATTAGTTCTTTAGGTAAGTTATTTATGAATTATAAATGGTAACTAGTTCTCAATTAGCTCCTTAACATCTAACGAAAGATGTTGTAACTATAATATGGTATGATTTATAATCGGAGCTATGGGCTACAAAAAGTTAACAGGTAAAGGTCTCCATTATTTGATTGTAACCCAATTTGCGATCGGAAGGACTTACCCCCAGTTTCCCGCGTTCAAATATACCGCTGCCACAATGGTTAACGGCCGGTGTAATCTTTATTATAGTCTTTCATTCTCCCTTTTTTGGATACCGTAAGTACGGATATTAACTTTTATGTTTATGGATTAGGGAGCTAATTAAACTACCTGTGTTTAACGTCTCTTGTAGGATTATTTTCGACATAAGAATATAAAAAAAAGTAATGCTTATTCACATATGTCTCTAGTTGGTAGAATGGTTATAGCTATACCGGGTTTATCCTTTTTATATAATATGTCTATTTCCCATTTAATAAATCACGCTTTCTACATAAGGATTGTTTTCTTTGGTGCAGGGTGCTGTAAATACACGCTGTAGTTGGATAATCAAGACCTTAGAAGATTTGGAGGATTAATGTGTTTCTTTACCTCTAACTATACAGTTATTTAATAGCTAGTCTTACGACTCTGTGGTTTCCCTTTATATGACAGTTATTTGTGAGTAAAGATTTTATATAGAAACTGCTTATGGTCACATATGCTTTTAGGTAGTATTAACGTGATGTTTTATAAGCGTAAAGGTGCGATATGTATCTACCACATAATATTCAGTTTAAAAGTTGATAGTTATTTCCAACTTTCTTAGAGCTAACGCCTAAGGGACCCGGCTAAACATATTATAATAAAAATGCACATGAAGCGACTATACTTAAAGTTCACCTCTGTTAATCTTAGCGTCTTTTTCTAATAATAATTTTGGGTTGACTTATCTAAGATATATTCTTATAGGTTTTTAAGGGTCTGAATTCTTTCACAGATGAGAAATAGTATTTTTAGTCACCCTCATCCTTTGAAAATTTAAAGAGCAGAGTTTTGTGTACCTCTTTATTAAATTATTAACCCTTTTAATATTCAAGTTATTTTATTTTCAGCTTTACCATTGATATCCTGAATTTATACCCTAGTGGCTTATCAAATTTCATATATCTAGGTTATAGGCTACTATATATTTGAGTTTTTTTCAACGAACTTTCTTACTTAGGAAATTTTTCTATAATAAATTATATAGTGATACGAGTTTTAGATTATAACCGAGGTCAAAAGCAACTAAGTATTGTATAGTATTAGTAGAATGTAGTAGGGTCCTTATAGGAATGGGGTAGTTTTAACAACAATAAGTGAAACACATAGTATTTTCTAATTTTGAAAGTAGGGAGGTTCCGTAAAAGATAACGCTCTTTATATACTTATAGTATTTTGTATATTTACGTTGATCTATATAACTTTTCGCACCAAACATTGTTTGGATTTAGCTAAATTCAGTTATAGAATGCTTGTGTATCAGTTTAATGAGCTAATCAAAATTTTAATAGTTTATTCTAGAGTGACGAGGAAAGTGTTGTCTTCAGGGGTTCGATCAAAAAAAATCTGAGTCGGCTATTAGTACTGAATTATATGAACAACCACTTTGTTCTTATGTATTAACCTTCAATCCAATGGTGGTTCTTATTTAATATAGAACTTCTCCTACCCACAACCCTTGTTTATCGAGTCAGGACCGCCGCCAATCTAAGCCTCAATAAAAGTGACAGGCGAACAAGAGAGGCTTATGGATAAGGAAAAAGAAGAAGTCATGACTAAATTAGACCCGTTAGCTTTTATTACTGTAACGTTGCGGGTGTCAGTAGACGAAGACAAACTACTGTAAAAAAGAAGAATTGGAGATTATTATCTTCCCTTTAGAACAATCTACCTGACAGGAAAGGTGCAAGACAGCTGAACAGGACAAGAAGGTAATCATAGATCGGGGATGGCACTTTAAACTCATCCTGAGGGGGGTCTGGAGGCCAATCTCTAAAGCTGGACCATCCCTGCACCTGATCCCGATTTCACCTTCAAAGCTCGGGACACACCAGCCGCTCCCGCTCCTTGAATGCCAACTCTATGTAGTTTCCAATCCTAGCCCGGAATGGTACTGAAAAGCTGCTGGTTCGGCTACAGATCAGATAATGATTTGGTAGAAGTCAGATAGATGAGATTCTGCTGGAGATCAAAAGGAATTCGGCCTAATGAGGTGTAACAAACAAAAGGTAAAGAGCCAGAGAAAACAGAAAATGTTTACAAGGAATACTGTTAATCGAAGATGTAAAAGACAATATAGGTAAGAGGAGTAGAAAAAAGAAAAAAAAAATGAGTCAACCATAGTACTATTAGCTGCAAGAAGATACGGTAAAGGGAGTCAAAAGACAAATTAAAACGTGCTCAGATTCAGATAATGATATGTTAGAAATAAAACTTCAGCAAACTGAGCCTGTGGCTAAAAAGAAAGGTTTCATGTAAATAGATTATGTACTTGAAAAGCAACATGTTTAAAATGCCTGATACTAGTGCGAGTTATAGACGGGGGGTGCTTTAAACCTGGATTATCTTATTCCCCCGACACTGTTATCATCTTTTTGTACACTAATTTTAAAGATTATAAGGTTGGCACGAGTTAGTAGGCTGCTCACTTAAGGCTTTTATTGTTGAAATGAAAGAAATAATTCTGCAAAAATTTGAGTAATATATATTTCAAA
The DNA here is from genome assembly GCA_020975735.1 of Ophiocordyceps xuefengensis. Taxonomy (NCBI): domain Eukaryota; kingdom Fungi; phylum Ascomycota; class Sordariomycetes; order Hypocreales; family Ophiocordycipitaceae; genus Ophiocordyceps; species Ophiocordyceps xuefengensis. The sequence goes on from JACYFI010000901.1 coordinate 6,251, forward strand.
AGTATAAATTTATTGAATGCATAAAGTATATGATTAGTTGCCTTTAAAAAAAAATGTACTTTTTATACCGAGCTTATTAATACCAGCCTAAAAATATATTAACAAAACCAAATCCGTAGGGCCGACAAGTGTGGTCCGGGCCTCCCGTAAGCCATTTCAGCACGCCACTATTGGTATTAAATAATAGACTTAGTAGTGTAGCTACTATTCTTCTAGAAAATATAAGTAATACGGTTTGGGTTATTGTTATTATGAGATCTAATAATTTATTGTTAATTTTAAAAAATAACCAACTATGGATTATTAAAAGGATCAGTCCTTTTCTTAAAATTAGTAGCACAAGGCTTTATAATCGGATCATTCGCCAACAACAATATAAATTATCTTGAAATTTTGGTTCATTACTAGGTTTTGATCTAGGATACAAATAATACAGGTGAACTTAGCGCATGCCAATTTTTATAACCCTAGTATAGCTGAAGCATTCAATTTGTTGAGCCATATTTATGGCGTGACGATCAAACGGTTGTCTGTATTTCGTTATTTACACAGCCAAAACAGGCCTTCAAGCATTCTTTTTTCTTATGTACTTTTGCACAGAGGTAAGAGGTTTCTGATTACGCCAACTCATATTAGAGCTCCTAGTAAAACATCTAAAGCTTGAGTAAATTGAGTGCTATAAATCCTTATCCTTATGATCAAGGTACAGGTGTTTTCTTGAGGTATATCTTTATATAGCCCCAAAATGATTATAAATATTTATAATTAGACAGAATACATTAAAAAACATTTCAACAAATAAAAGATATTTTCAGCTCATAAATAATCCTATGAGCGAAATAAGAACTTTTTAAGATTTAAAAAATTTAAAACCTGTAATCTTTTTATTGTAATTTAGGTGAAGATTCTGGTTCGTAAAAAAAAAGCTAAGCAACTTAAAGGACCTCAAGTGCTATTTGAATTAGATTTAAAATAAAAATAACTCGAAGTTATTCTATAGGATCTCTTCTACGGAATAATAAAATCAGGTTTTACACAATCAATTTAATCTATTTTCAGGGTAGTAAAGCCCTGAAAAATTTTCAGTTAAAATAACTAGGTATACACTAACTTTGTAGTCATTGGTTTTAGGGAGTTATTCCCCTGAAATAGTTAATGCAAGAAAATAAATAGAAATTATTAAGCTTTTAGAAGACTTTTATATAAAAGTCCTCTTTTTACCTGAATTATAATTAATATTCAACTAAAGCTAGGAATCTAGTTTTTTTGGTTAATAAACTTTAACAGAAAAAACCTTAGGATAAAAATAAAGCTAAATAGTAGGTGAACAGACTTAGAAAACAAATAGGAGATTTAAACAGAAGGTAAAACCGTTGTTATAACACAATAGAGGTCTATGAGACAACGGCTCTAAATAAAGAAAAGATGTGATTAAACATGGATACAGGGGGGATGGTTAAAAATGAAAAAAATTCTAAATCGAACTGTTATTTGTACAATCAACTTAATAAATATTGTTTTATGGGTGAATTAATAGGAATGTTAGAAACAGCAAGAAGTTTAAGTGTCCACTAAAACTAAACAAGAACCGTTTTAAATAGTTATAGTAAAATTATAAGAAAGGGGACGTTTTAATTGTTGTAAATAAAATAATATTATAAGTGTTAGTCCTTTCAGTTATAAAGTTTTTTGGTAATTTAATGGTGAAAAAAGAATAAATGAAGCCAGAATTGACCTGACAGGGCCAATTGAAGAAAGTCCAAAAGAATTTCTTTGGGTCAACTAACTAGGAAAACGATTAAATAAGTATTACTTATTAGATACGAGAACGTCGGTTCCTCCTAAGAACTCGCGACAGGCTGGTCAGTAGTAGGTAGCTCAACGCTTCCTTACATGCCACAGCGTTCGGAATTCTTTTCTAGATTTTTTAGGTTGAAAAGGTTAATATCCGAACCCAGCATAGATCATTACAGCTTTTAATTATAAAAGTACATTTGATGTTATTCCCCTTTACGGTAATGTAGCCTATGAGGTACCCTACATTATTAAACTAACTTAATAAGTGCTATAGCTTCGAAATAGGACAAAGACTAGTTTTGAGTTAAAAACAAAATACAGATTTTGTTAATTTGTCGCTATTTGTGTAGATAGATTTTATGATCAGTACTTTTGCCTACAAAAGGGCGATGTACATAAAAAACCCTTTTAAAAAAAATAGTATAAACAGTTTGATAAAAAAGATTATAATTAAACCTTCCTGCGTCTTTTATAGCTGGTTTTTAGAGGCTCAATAACTGGGAGATGGTATATTCAAATAACTTAGGAACAACTAAAGATATATAACAATTAAAATTACTACTTTCCTTACATTTAAGAATGATAATCATCTACTTGTAAGATATTTTTCATCCTCGGTTTTTAAACTAGGTGCTATATAAAATATATATAAAGGATTATGAAAGCCCAACATGTAAAACTAGTATAAAAGAACTGAACACAGAAGTTATTATTTTCCCTACCTAAATTTCATAATGAATATATTCTTCATTAACCGAACTAGAGTTAAAACAATTTAACTTGTGCTGTGCATACCTATAAAAATAATATTAAAACTAATACGTGAATAATCCCATTAAGATAAGTACTTAAAGTGAAGTAAATCTTCCTTTTAGTGCATATATTACACATTGGTTTACATTTCTTCAATCAATTGATAATGGGATACCACGCTTAGTGGAAGGTTCTTTTTTGCTTTATAGTAATAAGGGGGCCTGGTTTTTTTCAATTTAAAACAAAGAAATGCCATAACTTAATTTATTGAAGCATTAAATTAATTATTTACTACTACTTGAATAAATAGGGAATAACTACTCCATAACTACACGGTCAATTTGTGTTTGTCGGAAGTCCTGATTACATAACAACTGTTATCAAATTTTCTTTTCTTTTAATGGTTTCCATCCTTGATAGGGTTAATAGTACATTAATACAACTAAAACTGTTAAAAAATTTACAAATTTAAGCATCCGTTTATAACAATCAAGATTATCCTAAATTTAAATAACGGGGTTCCTTAAAATTATAATTATTTTTTTGAGGTCATAAAGGGGAAAATCGCAAAAACATTTAATAATAAGATACCTGCCTAATTAATTTATTTTGTAGCGGAAACTTAATTGGAGTCGTTACTGCCAAGCAGTTCCAGTAAATAGAATAAGAACGTTCAACGACTAAAAGTGAGTTGTACCACACAATAAGCTTAACACGATAACACCTAAATTTTGAAGGCCTGCTGCGCCTGGCGAAGCCAGGAGTGAAGCGGTTGTTCACACTAAAAGCGAGGCTTAAACAATTTCTAAGACATAGTTCTAATAATATCCAGTGAGATATAAAAGGGTTATTAAATATACAATTATATCTCATTAAATTATTTGGTCATCTGAGGAGGTTTTCTGTAAATCTGCAATCTTTTAAACAGATTCTTCGCTCTACACTTTGTATTAACTTCATTGTAATTAGCAGCATTAGTACTATCATTTTAGTAGCTATTCCGATTCGGCATGGAGCCTAGTGAACCTTTAGGGTGGCACCTGGTTACATATGATTTTTAGACAATACCCTTCCTCCTTACACTATTCAAAGGATTTAAGTTTACTAATATTCAATTCTTTATTTTAGTTTTAAGTATGTTTGTATGCTTTATGCCAAACTGTGTTAGGGATAAGTAGAATAACTTAATCAATGCGTAATGACACTAATGCAAACACTGCTGGCTATAGTCCAGGAGATGATATTTATTACCCTGTTTATGCTATCATTTAATGATCTATAATGCTAATGAAATTATTTTAGGTGTATAGTATTTTAGTCTCATTATTAATTTATTTTTAGTACTACTAAAGTAAGACTTTAGTATAACTAAAGGTTTACAATTCGAGACCTTATAGCAACAAATAAATGTTCATATGATTTGTTATAAACTTTCCTGATATTAACGCCAGATTAGGGCTTAAATGTGAAATCCATTTAAGGACTTTGACAAACAGTTCCAGTTCTATTGATTTTGTTCTTCTTACCTTTAGTGTTTAGTTCCTTTGAAGCATAATACGAAAAATAACTCTAATGTGCTTATCTACAAAATACATTAAACTTAACTTATAAAACTGAATTGAATCTAATAGTGAATACATCGGCTAATGTTTTTATTTTGTGGCC
>JACYFI010000944.1:0-12511 GCA_020975735.1 Ophiocordyceps xuefengensis
CTCTATAAATGATTTTATTATAGTTACCACGCATCCAAAATAAAGGCCGGGGATTTCGTTAATTACATGGAAACCTATTCACAACATAACTGAAAAACAAGCCGTGCCAACTCCTGATATTATTATACAAATTGTGGTAAGGTTTTTTTTCGTAGGATTATCGAAATTAAACAAACATACCTCCACCTACTGTTGGTCAAAAGGTTAGTGATTTCAGTTCCTGCGTTGCCACATACTCTTGAGCTGGAATGCTTACACCTTAAAATTTATAGACCACAAAGATATTAAAATTAATTGTTCATGCGAAAGTCTAAATTATTAAATTCTTCATCTAATCTATGGCATCATCATTTAGTTGCAAAAGCTCTGTGGGTATCACATCCTGTTCTGTATTCTCCTGTGTCCTTCGTCCCCTCAACGTTCAGTTTTTGACCGTAAGGGTGGCCATTTCGCACTATTACCGAGTCCCTTGGTACTAAAAGAATTTCATCTTTCTCCTCATAAAAGTATCCCCTCTTCATATAAGAATCTAGGGTCAAATACTAACATTATATAAGCTCATATTGACCCGTCTAGGTACCCGTTTAAAACCCATTAAGATGAATAATACCAGTTGCTCTTAAGGAATTACCGCGACTGTGGCCGTAATTAGTCAAGACAACAATATAATACTGGTCATTATCAATTTATAAACAAAGCTTTATCAATTTATATAATCCCCTATAGATCATCTTTTTAGGACCCTGATCAATAGGACCTTGCCACTTTCTCCAAGTTGACAGGTCCAAGCCGTGTACAAGGCCCATTGAACCAAAATTCTCACTGTGTGACAAATTTGCTTGTGGTTTTTTCAGACCCAAGTGGTCGTCACTTTCTAGATTGCGATACGAGAAGGTTGTGGCTAGTTAAGTCATCAACACTTAAATACTACCATATCCCGAGAGATATTATCATCCTCTTAAAGCAGAACTGATACCCTTATTTATGTATGAAGGGACTTTACCTTCCCTTCTTTAAAGGCTCGGGCAAATATATTCTTATACTCACCTGTACACCCACTTTTTAATTAATAACTTTTGTATTGTAAGTTATCCTTTAAATCTTTAGAAATTCAACGGGTACGATAGCATGTGTCAAGCAAGCTGAACAGCATCAATCAAGCACTCACCAACTCAACCATTATTTTTTGGGAATGTAATTTTCATATGAAAAAACATTTCTTTTATGAAATGGAAGTTCATTACACTCACTATAAGTTCAAGAATTTGAATATAAGGGGAGAACTATATATTATATAATTTCTATTTTGATAAATTCTCTACTAATAAAAAATCTCCATATTTCGCCCTTAACACATACTTAAAGGTTCTACCCTGGAGCAACTATGAATAATTAATATTCATAAAGCGGCCCTCATATAGAAGCTGTTTAGCCTCCTGCATATATGCAGCAACCAACCTCACAACCAGCTATAGCAGCTAGAATCGCACAGCCATAATTTCTACACTATTTCTAAATTTTGTTTAATTTCGCTTTATAAGGAAATAAATTTTTATTGTTATATTAATTTCCTTTACCTTACTTTTATTCACCTCTCACCATAATCTGAACTTTAGTTTAGCAAAGCCCTTGCTTCCGGTAATTTACACCCGCATAAACAAAAAAAATACAAGCATGATTTTTAATCGTTGTATCTTAGGTAAAAATAAATAGTTAAAGATGTATAAAAGTGAACATTTATTTTATTTATTTTTTCTACTAAAGAATCTTTGTTTTTTTTAAAGTTAACTCTTACCATTAAAGCTTTACATATCATTAATGTTAGCGTGTTTTTTACTAAACATATCCACATCCACCAAATATCTCGCTGTTCAGCGGCCAAAATTTACTTTAATCATATTACCTTAATTACAGGTAGGTGTTACCCTGTACTCAATAGATAAAATATATTTTCTTCTTTTCAGGTAAAAGTATGCTCACCCAAAAATTTTATCCAAATAAATTTTGTATTGGTATATCTCGTTGTATCTCTCGCATACTTTTTGTTTTCTCTAAACCTTATCCACTAAATTTATTTTTATGATTCCTAAATTGATTCAATCCTCAGGATTATAGGTATATATTTCAAACTCCCTTATCGGGATTATTACCTCCATTACCACCCACCATTAAAACCTAGGGTTTAGTTAGGGATGATACCGGATTCGTTTTTTTAACTTAGTAAATCATCTATATTTCATAATAAATTATAGTGCTCATCCTGCTAGAGGGTATTCACTAAAAATGACCAAATAAACTAAATCACTACAACTAATTCGAAGAATGTTGTCCAATTTACACTAAACTTTCCTTATTTAAATTCCCGACTTTAATAATTTATTCTAATAGAAATAAATGTCTAATTTAATTATAATATTAATCATAATACTAACTAAAATACAAACGCCCTAGTTTAATACGAGCCAAATTCTGTTATAGGCTAGTGTAACAAATAAATCTAATAATAAATCAAATTTCAATTACTTTTTAAAAAATTTTTACATAATTTTGGAAATAAGCTGAATAAAATTTCACTTAATTTCTTAGCTTATGAATAACTATTCAATTAGATCCTAACCAAATCCTATTAATAAACAAATAATAAAGGTAGAAAAAAGAAAGTAAATAATAAATGAGCTATATATTAGAAATATTATCAAATTTTAAATAGTCCCTGCTTATTTACAAAGAAAATAAGGAATCCTTAATAAGTTAAGAAAAAACGTCTGAAATAAAACAACAATATTATATAATGTTTTACAAAAAAATTTTTAGAAACTAAATCTTTATAGAAAATCGGACATTTTCGAGAAGTTTAATTAGCCATAATCCCTCATCTTTTCTATCAAGAATACCTCCTAGGGAAACTATAAAAACGTATAAAATCTTGTATTAAAAAGACAAGTGTATAAAATTTGTATAAATTTATTTCTGAGTTCCAAGCCATTAATTGTAATCTAGTCCGTCGTTTTTGTTGTAAGGACTTGTCAATCTTCGGAAAACCCTTTAGTTTGGATTAAGGCAATCATCCATTTTCTAAACCCCAGAAACCATTATAAAAGTAATGGTATCAACCCTAAATAAAAAAAATAATACCTGATTAATATATTGTAAACAAATCACTTAATAATACTCAATAACAGTGTCTGCTATATGTAGCCCTAATTTTAAACCAAGAATACCTCTGGCCAAAGATACTGATGGGGATTCGCCAAAAAAGTAACAAATAAAGGTAAAAGACCCTAAAGGGCAACCCTGGCGCGGTACTAGTAAGAAAGAATTTTTAAAACCAGTTTTTTAGAAAACCCTAAAAATGTTGGCCGGCTATACTATTGTAAACTAAGATGGCGAAAGTTAAAGCAACAATGACCTGAGATGCAAACCTGTAAAGGCCACCATCCGATTAAATTATTTATAATATAAACTACAAATAAAGGTATATAAAGAAAAGGGAAAAATAAGATTGTACCATTTTAGCATTTTATTTGGATTTGTAACTATATTATGTGTATTTGTAAGTATAGAGATTCTTGAGCTATCTAGATCAATTTGTGTACTACTAATTTATTATAGTTCAGTGCTGAGACTAAAGATAAGAATTTATTATATAAACCCCGATTTAATTAAGGTAAGAACCATATTTGTTTAAAGAGTAATGTAGTTTCACCCTAAAAACTTCTAAAATATTAAATATATCTCTTAACTTCTTAATTCTAAGAGACTTATTTTTTCTGTATAAGTAGAAACATAAGGAGTATATTACTACTCTATATATTACAGATCTTTTAAAATTAACTAATTACTTATAGTATTTATACTCTAAAAGTATATTTCTATAAATATATTTTATTAACTAAACATAACGTGGATAAGAATAAACGACTAATTTCCTTGCGTAGTATATAGTTAAATATATGTATAGACTAAATACTATACAGCAAAAGGCAATACTATTTCATTATATCAATCAAAGAGTGTTAATTGTGGATTATTTATAAAAAAAAATTGGGTTATATAACTAGTTATTTATTTTAAATTCGTAAACCCAAATTTAAAGCATTACAATGCTATATAATAAACCATTTTCAGGTTAAGTATTTAATACGGTTTAGCTTTTAATAAATTAGATTATCATTAACTACCTAGAAGGGGCAGCTTTCGTAGCCTTATTCCTGGCATTGTACCCCAACCTTTGCTTTTAGTTTTTAACGCAGCAGGGTGAAAAGATATGCAAAGGGGTGTTACAGTAACTAAGGCGATAGCTTAGGTGAGAAGGCCTACGCAGAGCTTCTAAAATTAGGGATAAGTTTGCAGGGAGACCAGGTAGTATGCCAATATCCCGAAGGGGTGCATTTATGTATGTTACACCAACAAACAAACAGCGGAAAAAAAAAGAAAAAACCATAAGTATGCTAATCAGCAAGCACTAAACACAATTCAAATTGTGTAATCTCCGGACCTAATAATCTTCTACATGAAATTAAATTCTTTCTCTTGAGCTTTGAAATAGCTACTCAATTCAAAGAAGTATACTCTGGATTTTTGTTCTAATTCTAACTAAATAATTAACATGAACTTCGGTCTGGGCTGCCAAAGCACCCTTGATCTAAAGACATGAAAGACCCTTACCCATTTTACTTATTCAAGTAACTATGGGCCATAGGTCAACTCTAGTATGTGTAGCAAAAGGTATATTATTTAGGTAGTTGGCAGCACTTTGTAATAACAATAAAGTTTGCGGATCCTATCATTAAGAGCCTTGCGCCACCAAAGCCCTATCTACGGAAATTCAAAGCTCTGACTATATTTAATTCTTCTTTCATATAGTGAAGTATTAACAATACGATATCTACTTTTATCAAGTATAGTGTATGTTATAAAAATTCAAACTGATGTGGGTAAAATAAAATTAATTCAAGAGTATGTTCTCCTAGGTGGGTAAGGTTATAACTACAGGCTTAAGGGGGTAATATGAAGTGTGGACCCTTGGACCGGTTAGATTGGTTGTCGTAGAGGATGAAAGAGGTTACCTTGTTGCGTAGGATTAGTTCATTGTGCGTATAAAATGGTTCAGGATTAATAAGATGTAGGATCGAATTACCTTTGCAGGTGAATTAGTGATGGCATTCATTGTACTTCCTTTTTTTGATGGCATATGGGTTTGGATTATAAAACCCCCACTTTTGTGTATCTGTGATTATATAAAATCCAGCCTCAAAACCACCCTGTCTTGAATTATCCCTCTATCAAAATTTAGATAATGGAGCAGCGCTACCAAATAGCCGAAAAAACCAGAAAGGGTTATCACCAATGTCTCAATGTCCATATGGACATAAACTAAAATTATTTATATAATAATACATTATAGGTAGGCTTAATAATAGTAAAAATTAATAAAGCGAAGAGAATATTTAGGGTATAGTTTGCTGTCATTCATTCTTTTTTATTAGCAGTAACTTTATTGTTGATTTAAAGTATTTATTTTGTGGTGTCTCCTGCAGTGTATCAAAGAAAGAAAGTTCCTCGGTTTTAGGTATCTTAATATAAGTTATTACCCTAGAGATATCCTAATATGTTATATTTTCGCCATTAAGAGGAGTTGATGACTAAAAATGCATTATTAGTACAGAATAATTGATAATACGTCAATATCATACAGGGGGGTATATACCTAAATAATTTACTGTTATAAAGAACCTAAATCCAAATAATATTCGAGAATTCTCTTTTTATTTACCCATCAATAACTGGAGTGTCTAGGAATCTAGAAAAAATGAACCCACCGAAAGAATATAAATTAATCATATAAATTGAATCGGGCTGTTGAGAATAACAATAGATGTAACCAAGCGAAGAATCCCATTAATGGTGAATCTTCAGTACCATACCTGGTAAAGATAAGAACTCCCCATAAAGAAATTAAAGTTAAAGGTGTACCCATTCACCTTAACATTAACCGTAAAATAAACAATAAGGACATATGGATTAATTGGAGCTTAAACCTCTGGTAGAAGTATATAGATCTAGTCCCAGTTTCTATCGTAATAAAAACTCCCCCCTGGCGCAAAACAAAAAAGACCCACTTTATACAAATCCGTGAGCCTAATCCTAGATCATATAGCTAACCTCTAGACCTTGAATAGGTGTTACTAAAAGCACTCATTAAGTATATGAAGCATGAAGCCACGAAAGAATATGCACATTAACTCTTTAATACTGAGTTCAATAGTACTAAAAACTAAGCACAAGTAACAGTTCATGGGTCCCTATTAACATTAAATATGAAAAAGATAATCAAATGAAACTTTTAGGGAATGTATATTAAATTTAGTTGAATACTTACCCCTATCAGATTACTTAAGACAATCCCGGCAAACAATTATAGCCCTCCCAAGGGCGTGACTACACACGTGGCCTTTAGTAGTCAAATTATTTTCAACCCCATAAACCGGTGTTTGTACACCAAACGCTCTAATAATATCCCTACAAATAAAAATATTTGTGCTTTATATTCCTTTTAAATTTAATTAAAAATAAAAAGTAATCAAAATCATACCTATCCCATAAGTAGATAGATATTATTTAAAATAGATAAATAATCAAGAATATAGCCTCATTAAAGTATACATAAAGAATAATATATAACTAACATTAATTTTATTATCGACCAAATAACCCTACTGATATAAATAACAGAGGTAAGATACCTTTCAAAAAATATATAGAATAACCATGTACTATCTAATGTCAAAATACGGGTAATAAATACGTATTTCTAACAATTAGCCATTATTACTAGAAAATAAGATTTTTTATTTTCTCTATAGAATCTCAATTTTTGATTATAACGGCTACAGGTCTTATTATTGTAGTTAAATACACATTAAGTATACCGTTATACCCAATCTACGACCTAAATAACATATCAAATAGTGTGATAATTATAATGTTTCTTGTACATATTGAGATTTGATTAGTATCTATTATTAAATACTATGGAAAATAATTGGAAGATATAAATCAAGTTCTATTTACCACTAGTTATGAAAGTCTATTCTATTTTGGAGTAGTGCGTGCCTTTACCCGAAGCTTTAAAATTGTTTCTTTTTCCAATAGTAGGGAGTTTATAACTAGATATATAATTGCACCTTAAACAGGTACAGTTAATAAAAAAAAATAATAACTATTGTAAAAAAATATATTATCTTGGAACTTTAGATTTGAGCTATCAGCCTACATGCTAAGCCTTAGGCAAATGGACCTTGCAACATGGTGAAAATCTTTCATCTGAATTTTATCTTGCTTGCTTTCAGGCTGGCGAGGCGCGAAGCAAGGCGGCGGCTGCTCACAAAAATAGCAGTTCAAGAATTTTGTGCGAAAAAAATATTTCTCACCCTACGCCTTGCAAAGCATAGAAAAGTAAAGCGCCAGTGAAGCACGTCTCCTAACCCTTATAAGTAAGGCTCGTTATAGTCACGCCCAACAGGGGAGGCGTGCTTTGTTTCCACTGAAGGTATAAGATACACTTATTTTTTTAAAAAGAGCAGGAAAGCACAGCACCTAACTCCAAATAATTATCTTTAAATATTTAGTGGATTATTCTTAACCACTAGGTATTGTTATTTTTCGTCGTAATTTATTAGTTAACGAGTGGCTAGCAACGCGGGTTCGAATTTTGATTTTGCTTAGCATGAACAAATGAGCCCAGCCTTATAGATATTAGAACGCCTCATATATAATTTTATGTCATTCATAATTACTGCATACTTGTGACGCGAATATAAACTTCTAATTTACATGACTATAATTAAACATAAATTTAATATTTATCAAATAAACCCAAACAATATATAAAAAGGTCCACTTAATAAATAATTAAAGCAAATAATATCGCCGTAAGACCGAGTTCAACAGTAAGATATCAACTGGTTCGAATCTAAAATTCTAGGAAAGAGGCCTCGCATCAATAAAATAACAAAAAACCAATATTGAGCTTTTTATACTAAATTAAACCAGATAATACCTTCTACATTAGAACTAGCTTAAAAATTTGTCCTCTGTCTTTAAAATATTCGTGTAGATGTAGTTTCATACGTATAATCAATAAATAATGCAGTATAAAATCTTAAATGAAATCAAATATATAAATAAAAATCGATTGTTTTAAATACCTCTAAGAATAAAAAAATACTTATAAATATACACAATTAATACAATATACTAGGCTGTATTCGGTAAAAAGAAGAAAACGATATAACAGCCGCGTGTTCGGTCATAAATCCGCTTAACTAGATCAGATTCGTTGATGTGATTCTTATTTTTTTTTGTTCTTTATATGTAGCAAACGATTTTGTTGGTACAAGACAGTGGCATTACACATTTAGCCCACTAATTCTAAGGTTTAAATTAGTTAACAATCTGTGTATTAATAAAGCTATAATTAAGAGCTTGCGCCATCTCACTGTAACCCTAGGTGTATTTAAATGTTTACTAATCTAACATTGTTTTTAAGTTTATTTAATAAGTAGCCATCTTACGGGTTATATATTACTACACCTTAAAAAAGGTAAAATTTAATCTTTGCTTTACTATCTAGCGCTTTGCCTCATATCGGCGCCTTTTCTAATAGGGGATTTTAATCTTACGTGGTTATAGACTTAATCAGTATAATTAGTAGTTTATAACCCTAAATTATTGTGACAATGACTAAAATTATAGAAGAGTATCTAAATTAATTAGATATATAACTAGTTTTCTAGCTCAGTTAAATAATTTGTGGCTAATTTTTTCCTTGGTAATGGTAAAATAACGTGTATATAATTAGACTTAAACTATCTAAGCCATCTTTTTTAAAAAGCTTTTTGTGTGGTGCGTGGGTAGCCGTGGCTATGCAGATTAGGACATTATTTTTTAATATTTTAATTTGCTCATTAAGGTTCTTACATAAAATCTTTTCGTACTGTCAATTACTTTATTACCTGGGTCAAGTATCTGTTCAATAAATTAAATACTCCTTACCTTTTAGTTATGACCTTGTTGGAATTTTATAGAATCTTTATCGTTAAAAATCTAGACTTAAATCATTTTGGTGAGGTTTAGTATTAGTAAGGACAAAGGTTTTACGAGAGGGATGTATTAATATGCCTTCAAGATGTAATGAGTACTTCCGAGCCAGTAAAAGGTTAAACTCTATTACAATTTACAAAGCCGTTAAAGTAAGAGGAGTTATTATCACATATAGGCCTCTAAATAAATTAAAGAAAAAAACGAATATATCCTATCTTTTTGGAAATAGGTTTAAAACTATATATATATTTTATAAATTAAAAATACATTATTTAAAGAGGTGCGCCTCCTACACGTAACCTTATATATCCTATAAATGCTTTAGTCTACATTATACATTATTGTGTGCTGGGTTTCTTCCCTAGACACAAGCTATGCTAAGCAGGAAAAAAAAAAAAGCAATAAATTTTCTTAAAGTTATATTATCTTGAAAATGTTCATTAAAGGACTAAAAATCTTGTGCATCCATGTACTTGGTTAACCATTTTTAAATATTAATAAAATACCTCCTTCTGCTTTTAATAATTATTTTATATGAACCTATAACAACGTTCCTATAATACTTATATATTAGCCAATGGCAATAGACCTTAATGGTCCCGGGTATTATTTAAAGCGCTCAATGGCTGCTGATCTTAAAATGAATAAACCTCTTAGTATAGGTTGTTTTTTTATGCTGTATTTTTGGTGCGGCGACTTTCGTCAGCACGCAAGGAACAAAAAAAATTTATTAGTATGGCGCGAAGGACAAAAATATTATTAGGTCTTATAGCCCTCCCGGCTCGTATATAAGAATAGCGCCTTTAAGTAGATATATTTAGGACTCGTAATATTTATAGCTCTATATAAGTCTGGACTATACTTTGTTTAATTAATATAAATTAAACGATCAACCTATATTGCTCTGAAGTTACTTTAAATTTACTCCCCTGCCTGATCTTTTAATAAAGACATTCAGCAAAATTTGTGATCTTTTATGAGACCAGTCTAATAGCCTCAGCTAAAATCGAAGGGAGCCTCTGTAGTTTCTGGCAACAGAACTATAAAAATAATTAATTAAGTATACAAATAAAGTAAAGCTAAAATCATACCTATTTTTGAATGGTACGTTTGATATTTAATTTTAAACTATTTGTTATCATATTTATGATTAATAAAAATACTGACTTAAAACTAATTCAATAGCCTATATTAATTGGGCTGAACTTCTTAAGACCTAAGAAAAACATATTTCTTACCTATAGGTTCTTCATCCCCATAATAATTATACCTAGGTAGTAAAGATGGAAACAACAGCATAAATTATATACGCTAATTCCATATCACCTAAGATAACCCAGCCCCAATAATGGTTAATAACAGACGTACCTATAAAGCGAATAATAATGTTTACTAACTGACCTAAAAAAAAATTAAAATTAAATAGCTTGTGTAGGTGCGACAATACTCCTTTTAAAATTAATTTTTAAAAGCATCCGCGAATGCTTTAATAAAACCTAATACGAATTTTCCTATTTTTTATCCATTAGTGAGCACTTAACCCCGCGCGACCTTAACAAGGAAAAGTTTCACTAGGGACTTTCCCTAAATAGTGTAAATATTGAATTACCACTATCCTTTACAGTTTATAAAATTTATACCCTGTATTTTTTCAAGTTAGGGCTGAACTATATCTTAAAGCATAAACACCAAGGGTGGCATAAGCCTAAGCTACGCCGCTTAACACCCACACCATTTAGTTCGATAAACTCATCCTAACTAGGCACTTGACGGTGGGGAGTTGCCCTATTTCCTTTCTGCATGCTTTTTTGATTTATACTTACCTCCCGTGACATTACCTGAGCCATGGTTAAGGTTACCTGAATACATTCCGATTTAAAATAAGCTTTAAAGGTCCCTCGCAATTGATGATTTGTTTAGCAAAGAAAGGTTACTTCTTAGCTAAGGCCGATAAAGTATCATACCCTAACTTAAAACTTTTTATGTGCGGCTCGAAAAAATCTAAATCTTAAACTCTTTTCTTAATAGGGGTAAAATGCGTGCCGCTGAAATAATTACAATTGTTTTTTTAGTCTTCTTTTAAATACTTTAGGTGACTTCTTATATAAGCATAAAAAGGGTTCATTATTAGGGTTTAGTATTATTTAATTTGCTATAATTTAACTTTTTTATATTAAACAATTATATTAACTTGCTTGTGCTTCGCCGGGCATTATTAAAAAGTTTCTTTTTTAGCCGCAGCGCAAAGCTACGTTTGGTATGAATTTCATGGGCTTAAATATTTAATACTAAATTTTCCACTTATAATTAGCTGTGAGGCCTCAATTATCCCAGTTATTTAATATAGATCAGTAAATCCTACATTAAACTAGGGAGCAACTTCTTGGTATTGTCTACTCGTAAATTGGGATCTCGTAAGAACTCAAAAGTTTGAAGCATTATAAAGATTCATACTCTACAATAAGTTAATTTTCTGAAGAGTATATTTCCTTTAATTTTTTCAATTCCCTAAGTCTAATTTCATAACCATAATATTAATTACTCGTTAATACCTCCTTTAATTCATTTATCTAGGTGATAGTATAATCTGTTTTAATTTAAGAAGTTTAGCTATTTACCTTTAGGATTTTGGTATATATTTTTAACCTAATAGTCCTATCATCTCTATTATTTTATATTTCTTCCCCCTTTTAGGCTATAAGTACGATCTATATTCTAAACCCCTAGCTCGACTTACTAGTTTTTTCTAAGTTTCGATTAAGGAATTCTATCTATTAGCTTAAAAACAAGAGTAATTTTTAAAAGAGTCGCAAGCTCTATGTATTTAATAAGCATTTTAAAGTTCCTCTAGCTACCTAGTGTAATAGATAGTCTCATTAAATACCTACTGATTGTCTACAACTAAGTACTTAGTTGCCATTTAACATATTCCGACGAGAGTAAAATTAATACCTTTTAAGAGGGGAACGTAACAACGAATTTGATTCTAGTTGGTTCGCTAGTTTTAAGGTATTTCTATAAATTAATCATTAAAATTAAATCATTCTAGATTACGTTTTAAAATATGAGGATTGAATATTGGTAAGTATTTTGCTGTCAAAGCGTAGAATTTATCTTTCTTTTCTGCATATTTTAAAATATGTGCAAAGTTCTAACACAGAAAAAATTCAGAATTTATCTCCAAACCGTAGTTTGTACTTTTTTTTTTTGTAAAAAAAAATCTAAAACGGCATGAAATCTAATCGTTCCAAATACATTAAGATGGCTTTTTAAATCTCGAGGTACTCTGGACCCGAAGGGCCATGGAAAACTTCTAGCTCCAACTTTTTTCTTGCTTCTGCATCAGCACAAAAAATATTAAGGATTATTTTTTTAAAGTTAACATATATATGAATACCATTTTTTT
>JACYFI010000905.1:0-20176 GCA_020975735.1 Ophiocordyceps xuefengensis
TAAGAACAACTATGGAATCAATAGATTTGTTACGGTGCCTCTAAACGTATTTAATATTTAATCCGCGAATATGTTAATGGCAATCAAGTAACTTTAGTTGGGTATAGACAACCGTAGTTATTTTGGTAGTTATCTAATTATTCGGTTGTTAGCTAGAAGAAGTTTACATGCCTTATTAAATCATGACGCTGTGCCGACTTCTTATAAAAATTTTACTTGTTTATTCTAACTAATCAAATTAGAATCTATGAACTTATAGAAAAACTTGATAGAGCGATCTAGGGGTTTAGATTAGATCGTACTATTAGACTAAAAAGGTCTGAATATATAAAATTAAGAATTGAGGGTACTATAGTTTCAAAAACATATACAAATCTAATAAGCGTACAAGTAGGCTAAACATTCTGTAAATCAAAACACATGAATTATAACCTACAATCCAACTAGATAAAGAGGATAAAGGGAGGTATTAAGGGTAATTATATATTTAGGTTAATGAATTAGTCTTTAAAATAGAAAAATAAAATGGAAATTATATTTCATTAAGAAGAAATTTAATAATTGTAGAGTCATTGAATTTATAATGCTTCAACTTTATAACTTCAGAGTCTATTTATAGGTAGACAATACCAAAAGTTGCCTAACTATTTATATGTAGATTACTGATCCTCTATAAAATAACTTGGAATATTGAGTAGCTAATTAAAAGGATGGAATATTAGTATTAATAATTAGCAGTAATTTAACCCAAACGTACCTGCACTGCGCTAAGAGAAAAGAAACATTATTTAATAATGCCCGGCGAAGGCACCGAGAGTTAATATAATTGTTTATTAAAAAAGTTAATTGTAAGATTAAATATTACAAATAATAAATAAACCCTATTATGCTTATAGAAAGAGCACCTAATGAACAGTATAAATAAAGTTTAAAACAGTTAGTAAAATTTAGGGGCCACGCATTTTACCCATAAAGAAAGAGTAATAAAGGATTGATTTATTTCAGCAACGCTCATAAAAACAAAGTTTTAAGTAAGGTAGTTAGATATTTTACTCGGCGCCTTAGCAGGGTTGAACCTTTTTGGCAAACACATGAAATTGCGGAGACCCCCTTAAAGCTATTTAACTTAAATGTATCAGGTAGGAACATTAAAATACATGGCCAGGGTAATTGCGAGGTAAGGTAAAAACCAAAATAGATGCACGGAACTAGTGAAATATGGCTAATGCCCGCAAGCAAAAGTGACTAGTTTAGGTATGCAGTTCATCGACTAAATTGGTGATGGTGTTAGAGGCGATAGCTTCGCTTATGCCAGCCCTTGTTTTTAATGCTTAAATAAGTCCAGACCCTTACTTAAGAAAGTACAGGGTATAAACTGTATACCTTTAAATTGGATTAGTTGGATAATTATATTAAACTATTTTAGGGAGTAAGTCCTGAACCTTTTCTGTTATGATGTCGCGCGAGGGTAGTCAGCATTCTACATTAATTGATAAAAAAGGAAGAAATTCGTATTACGGTTTATTACAGCCATCGCAGTGCTTTAAAAATTTATTTTTAAAACGAGTATGTTGCAACTTACACAAGCTAATTTAATTTTATTTTTTTTAAGGTTCCAGTAGTAAGCATTAATACTCCGGCTTTATTAGGTTCCGCTGTTATACCATAGGGGCTGGATATCTTTAAGGGTGATATGAAATCAGGGGTGTATACCATTTAATGCCTACTGGTTCATCTTTAGCACCTAAGCGTAATATTTATTGGTCGGGATGAAGTCTAATAGGTTAAATATGCCTTTCTTAGGGTTCTTTTAAAGAGATTTACACGCAATTAATCACTAGCATTAGTTTCTAGTTCAGTTATTTATTAATCATATATTGATAACAAAAGTATTTAATATTTAAAATTATAAAACGTTACAGTTTCAAAAAAAGTAGTTAATATAGTTTTCCTTTATCTTTGTGATTTACTAATAATTTCTTTATTGTGTTCTGGTTAGCAGGGAAACTAACAGAGCTCCTTCGGGATTTAGCTGAAGGCTATTTAGATTTGACTCCTAATAAAAGATCATCAATATGCTTGAATGTCGTTTTATTAGCAAAATCAGCAGGAAGTAAACTTTAAAAGTTAATCTTCAGAGACTATAGGTGTCGTTTAAATTTGTAGAATATTAAACAAGAGTATAGTCTTAGACTATATGAGAGGTATTAAGATAAACTGAATCCTAAAATATCTTTACTTACCAAGCCTATTCTTATTATACCGAGCCGCGAGGCTATAAGGAACTATATAAATATTTTTGACTTTTCGCGCATACTACTAATTTTTTTTTCTTGCGTGCTCGACGAAAGTAGCGCAAAAAATACAGAAGACAAATGCACCGTACATACTAAGAGGTTTTAGTCCAATTAATTACAGAGCATTCGACCTTTTAAAATAATACCCGGAGCATTAATCCATTTGCCCTTGTAATATTAAAAAATTATATGAAACTTTGTGATAGGTCCATTAAAATTAATATTTAAAAGGCAAAGGAGGTATTTATTAATACACTAAAGGGACAACAATAGCATATGGGTGTCAAAGATGTTGTATCTTAATGAACATTTAACTGATATTTAATTAAGAATTTATTGGCAGTTTTTTTTCTTCCTGCTTGCATAATAGGCTGTGCTAGGGAAAAAAGCACAAAGCATTTGTATATTAGCCTAAGCATTTAGGAATATGCAAGGTTTAGTGTAAGGAGGCGCCAAGCTTCTTAAATAATATTTAATTTATTGAAAAAATATATATAGAATTAAACCCTATCTAAAGTAGATATATTCGATTTTTGTCTATACTTTTAATTTTAAGCATTGTGAAATATAACTCTCTTAATAACGTGTAAGAATTTAATAGCAGTTTGTACCTTTTTACTGGTCGGAAGTACTCATTACTAACGGTGTAGGCATATTTATATCATCCCGTCTTTTAAACCTGTGTCCTACCTAGTTATTAAACCCTCGAGTGATTTTAAGCTAGATTTTTACGATAAAGATTCCTGAGTAAAAATCACATCAAGGTCAATAAAAGGTAAGGATGTATTTTATATTTGTAATACTGTGGAACAGTAGACAGTATACTTAGACATACGAAAGACTTTTATATAAAGATTAATGAGCACTTTATAAATATAAACATCTAATTCTAATCTGCCTCTAGCACGACACGCACGCAACGCACAAAAATAAAGCTTTTATTAAGGATGTTTAGTGGAAAGTTTTAACTTATTAATACTACAAGTAATTTACATACCCAGGTAAAAGAATAAAGCCACAAATATTTAACTAGCTAGAAAAATAGTTATTATATCTAAAAAAGAAATTTAATGATACTTTTATTACTTTTATGCTAGTTTGGCTCACAATTATTTAGGCATAGTAAACATACTTAAATGATATCTAAATTAAATGATTAGTAAACCCGGTAAGTTACAATCCTATAGCAAAAAGGCGCGGATATGAACGCCAAGGGCTAAATGAGTAGCAAAATTAAAATCACCTTTTAGTTCTAATATATAACCTAGTTGCTAATTAATTACTAAAATCAAAAACAATGTAGAAGTTAGCTAAACATTTAAATACATCTAGGGGTATTACACTAGATGGCGTACAGCTCTTAAATTAATAAAGGCTATATACAAGGAATTGTTTACTAATTTAACCAGATTATGGGTGCTATGTATATGGGCCGATTGCTTGTAACAACAAATCGTTTTGCCACTATTAAAAGAACAGAAAAAAATAAAATCACACCTAACGGAATCTAATTTTACGTGTATCGGGATTTGATGACCAAAACGCGGCTTGTTATATTCGTTTTCTTTCTCTTTTTTAAGCCGAATACGCAGATTGTATATAATGTGGTTATTTATAAGTATTTTATATCTTAGGTAGGTATTAATAAAAAAATCCGATTTTTTAGTTTATATATTGTTCATTAAGTTTTTTAACATTGCAAGATTATTTGATATAGATGAACTACTACTACAGATTTTTTCAAAAACGAGGAGCAAATTTTTAAACTAGTTTAATGTAAGAAGGGGGGTAGTGTCTAGTTTATCTTAGGTAAAAAAAGCTCCAATATTTGTTTTTTGTTATTTATTGATGCCGGGCCTCTTTGTTTCCGTAGAATAGTTCGACCAGTGATGTCTTCTGGTTGAACCTGCTCTTACTGCTATATTCTTCTGCATCTAGTTATTATTAATCCTTTCTTTTATTATATATGTTTGGGGGTATATTTTATAAATATAAATTTTATTTTTTAATTATAGCTCATTAAATAAGTATTATCCGTAAAAGTATGCAGTATTATGAATGCATAAAAATTATTATGAGCTGCTTAAGTTTCGTATAGGCTGGCTTCATTGTTTAATTGATAAGCAATAGCAAAATTAGAATCCGTCGCTAAGGCTAGCCAGCGGTCTACGAAAAAAATTAACACTAAATAATGTACCTAGTGGTAAAGACAATCCACTATTTATATTAAAATAATAATTAGGAGTTTAGTGCTGTGCTACGCTCTGTGATAAAAATACGCGTTACCTTTATACCCTCCAGAGGCACGGCTACGCCTCCCTGTTTGGCGTGATAAACAAAAGCTAGCTTTTAAGGGTTGAGGAGTCTTTCATGCTTTATTTTTCTGTAGCTTTGCCAGGCTAGCAGAATAATATTTTTTCGCCACACTAAATCTTGGGCCTCGCGTATTTTGGGCAGCAGCCGCCCGCCTGCTGCTGGCCTCTCCCCAGGCCTGGAAACGCAAGCAAGTATAAATCAGATGCAAGATCTTCACCAAATGAAGCATGTCGATGGTTAGGCTTTAGCGAGGTAAAGCCAAATCTATAGTTCCAAGATAATAGAGATTTTGGTTACAAGTCATTAACTTTTTTATTAACCTGTACCCTGTATAGTGCAATTATAAATATTAGGTAAAATCTTACTAATGGAAAAAAAAATTTAAAGCTTACGTAGGCTCCTACCTACTTAAAAAAATAGTACTTTATAAACTAGTGTAATAAAACTGATTATATTTTCGGCAATTATTTTCATTGTATTTTAATAATAAGTACTAATCAATTTCAAATATGTAACAAAGAACATATAATAGTCAACTATTTTTGAGATTTTTTTTAGGTCTGAGATGGTATAAACGCTATCACTTTATGTATTAATACAAATATTTTAATTAGCCTGTAGCGTTATTTCAAATTTGAGCTTCATAAAGAAAGACTTAAAAAATCTTACTTATAGTAATTAAATGCTTATTGGTTTACGAGACGTTATTATTAGCCGCGTATTTATTGAGCAGTTAGATTTTAAATGTTATTCTATTATTCTTTGAAAGTATCTTACCTCCTTCATTTATAATTAGTAAGGGATATTTGGGTCTGATAATAAAAAATAAAAGGCCTAGTATATTCTAGTCTTTATATACATTATGAGGGGTCATTTCATCTTTATTATATATCTTATATTATTAAAAATATACTCCATCTACTATGGGTATACTGATTTTGATATTTTATTTAAATTAAATTTAGAATATAATAACACAAACTATTAGCTATTTGAAGGATTTTATTTTATAGCGTTTTGCTTGGTAAAAAACACTCGGTTTTGGTGTTTTGAATAATGTACTGACCTAAAGGCAACACGTGTGAAGTCACCCCCTTGTAGGTTAGTATTGGTTTTTAGCGGGGATTGTCCTTAAGTTAAGTCTATAATGATAATTCAGCCTAATTTACCCTATACTTTCCTGAAAGTTCCATTAATTATACTTTTATAATTTCATGTTTTAGGGGGCACACATACTGTTCTTTATGCTAAGTTTTTTAGTACTCATTGAACTACAGCTATAATAAAGGTTAAATGCATAATTCTTCAGGTGGGCCTACATGCTCAGGTAATGCTTTAATGAGTGCTTTTTAGTTTACACACTATTCAAGGTCCTAAGAAGTTCCCTATATTTAGGGATTAGCACAGGAAGTGTATCCAAAGTGGTTTTTTGTTTAGGCAGGGGGTAGTTTTTATACGATAGAGAAACTTGGGAACTAGCTTTCTTTATACTTCTAACAGGGTTAGCTCAATTAGTGCCAATCATTTGTCCTTACTGTTGTTTTATCTTATTTTTAGGTAATTTGGTCACCTTTAAACCTTCAATATCTCATAGGGAGTTCTTTTATCCGTTATCAGGTATTACTAAAAGAATATACCATTATGGGATTCTTCTGGGCTTGGTACATCTATTTGATATATCGAGCCTTACTTCAATTTATATTGGTTTAATTCCGTATATCTTGTCGGTAGTTTCATTTACTTAGAATTCACTTAGAACCCAACCTCGTTAATCTGATGAAAAATAGAAGACATATTCTGAATATTATTTTGGATTTGTTCCTTTTTACATTAATTATTAGGTATTATAATCCTGTATGCGATATTAGACGCATTAACATGTTTCTGTATATATGCTTTATCTAGTCTATAATCCTCTCTTAAGTTGTAATATAACAATTTAGATATCTCGTAGGTCATACGTTATTATAAAATACTATAAACGAGGAATATTTCCTCCCTGTGTATACACGGGAGCAAACACAAAAGTTAATACTTTTTAAATCAACAATAAAGTTTAATGTTAAAAAAAAAAGAAATTATTGACACCAACTATACCCTAAATTCTTCGCCTTCTATATTTTTATCCTACTATTGAGAGCCCTAACCTATAATGTTTTATTATTTAAAGTATAGTTTATCGACCAATATGAATTGGACATGGTGAATAAACCCTCTTTACTGGGTGTTCCGGCTGCTTTTGTGGCGTGCATCATTCAAATATTGTTGTATATGAGGGAATACAATATCAAAGACAGGGTGGGTTTTGAAAGGCGGATTTATAATTCCGATACACGAAAGTCGGGGTTTATATAATCCGAAAACATATTAAAAAAAGGAGCTACATGAATGCACAATCTATCTAATTCACCTCAGGTAATTCCATTACATCTTTAAATCTAACCGTTTTATACCACAAACTTACCTCTAACCCTACCGCAACAAGGTAATCCTCTCTCATATCTTACGCACCAACCCATCTAACCCAGTCTCAAGGTCCAAACCTCTATAAACCCTGGAAGCCTGTAGTTATTAACTTACCACCTAGGAGACTATACTCTTGATAGATAAGTTTAATTTTTACCCACATCAATTTATTGATCTATAATAACAACCATGATAAAATATATAATACGCGATTGTTAAACTTCACGTATTTAAGAGGAAATAAAATGCAGATCCAGGAGTGTGATTTCTAGAAGGCTTTGGTGACGAAGCTCTTAAAGATCGGAGGATCGCACAAATTTATTGTACCCACTAACGTGCTGCAAACCCCTCAATATATCACCTTTTGCTACACGTAAACTAAAGAGGTGACTATGGCACTAGTTACTGAATAAAGTAAAAATGGGTCAGGGTTTCATGGTTTTAGACGGTGCTTTGCTAGCCCAGACAAAAGTTCATGTTAATTATTTAGTTAGATTAAAAAAAAAATTCAGAGGAATGACTTTTCTGTTGAATTGATAGCTAAATTTCAAACCAAGAAGAAGATTTAAATTCATTTAAAGAAGATTAGTTAGTCCGAATACACAATTTGAATTTGTTACTGCTTTGCTTGGTTAGGCATACTTTGGTTTTTCTTTTTTTCTAGCTGTAGGCTTCGGTTGGAGTAACACTACAAGACCTGCACCCCTTAGGGCTAATGGCATATCTTGAATTTACCTGCAAACAGCCCTATTAGAGCTTGCGTAGCTTTCCACCTAACCATCCTTTGGTCTCTACAACCCATGCATAACTTGCACCCCGTCTGCGTTTAAACAAAGCCAAGGGTGGTTACAAATGCCAGGATAAAGGCTACAAGCGCCCCTTCTAGTAAAGTATATCTAATTTGAATCGAACTATACGTAATCAAACTACCTTAAAATGGTTATTATATTAAGCATGTATATGCTTTAAATTTGTTTTCGATTAAAATAAAATACGTTATTATATACACAATTTATATATCAATAGATGCCACGAATTACCCCCTCATTTATTTATATGATAAATAGTAAATTGCTTTGCTGTGAATAGTCATTATGTTCCTATTACAAATTATCTTAACATATCCACAGAATAGTTCGTTGTATTCTTATCAACGGTTATGTTATAATAAACTATTTTAATATAAAAAAATACATTTTTTATAGTATAAATCATAGTGATTAGTTTATAAAGATTTCTATATATTAGACGGTAGTATAATTTACTACTTTATTTTTCTACCATTATTTACAGCAATTAATAAAGTCCCTTAGATCATTGAAGTAAGAGTATATTAAATTTTAGGAAGTTTTCAGATGGTAACTTACAATTTTAGCCCCTTAAGCAATTAAGGATTTACCTTAAATAATCGGGGGTTTTAATAATATTAATCTTAAGCTTAGTTGAACGAACTATAATAAGAATAGTAAGGTACCTAATTGATCTATAGCTGAAGAAATTCTTATACCTTTAAACACATTACACAATATAGTTAAAAATACAAGATAAATGGCTGAGAAATGGGACAATTTTATCCCTTTTCATATTACTTATTTGTATATTTATATTAAAAAATAATTAGATCGGAATGGTGCCTTTAACAGTTTTGGCTTCTACAGGATCCCTTTTGCTTTTAACATTTTGCTCTTAGTTCTTTAACAATAGTATTAGGGCAAACAAATGTTTAGGTTTCCAATGAACATGGTTTTATAATTCTTTCGTTAGACTAGTACCGGCAGGTTGCCCTTTAGGCTGCTTTTACCTTTATATAGTTACTAGTTGAATTTATCAGTTATTTTGCGAAGCAATGTGGTCATCTCTTGGTTTTAAGTTGACGGAAGCTAACATAGAGTCAGGTACACAGTGTATGAGTATCAAGTGGTTTTCATTTAAAGATAAATGTCTTCAGGTAGGATTTTTTTATTGAGGGGTTTGAATACTTAACTTTTATAAATAGCTTTTTCTCGGTTACAAAACTGAGGAATTAGCCTTAACCAAGGCTTCATAGTTAGTGCGAGTATGACAAGTTCTACATAAAGACGAGAATAGACTTACATTAACTGACTTTGACCTTAAAAAATTAATACAAAATTTTATACACTTGTACTTTTTAATACAGATTTATTACTTTTTAAGTTTCCGGCTAAGAGGTATTTTAGATAACACAAGATTGAGCATTAGGGCTATCATCAGACTTTATCTCGAAATGTCTGATTTTTAACTAAATGTGATTATAGTTTCAAAAGATTTTTTCTTGTAGAAACAGTTTTATATAATTTTTAAGTTTCTATTCCGACCGTTTTTCTTAAATTTTATAAAGATGCCTGTTATTTATTTATTTTGGATAAGCTAGGAATTTAAAATTTCGTTATAATATTCATTAATATTGTAGGAATCATTATTTATTTGTACTTCTTTTCTACACCTAATTTTTGTTTTAATAGGATTTTGGTGTTTTAGGATTATTAATAGCTTTCACTATTCAAGACTAATGATTTATGGAAATTTATTTAGCTATTTTCTAAAATTAGTAAAAATTTTAAAAAAGTTCTGTAATAATTTTGATTTTATTATTAGATTATTTTTGTATACTAGCTCTTTATACAGATTTCGTGCTTGAATTTAAAACTAGGCTTGTATTTTAGTATAGTATTATATTTATATATAATTATTAATACCCATTTTATTTATTTAGATAATACTTATTAAAGCGGGATGTTAATAAAAAGGAAAATTTAGGTTGTTAATTTTGGGATAAACATTTTCTAAAAATGTGTTGTAACGATTGAGCTTTTTGTCATATTATGTGAAATACCCTACAGGAGACATATAATGTGTTATTAATGAATAAATAGATGATTTCAACTCTCAATTAAAAACGGAATCCGTGCTCAATCCTAATAGAACTGTTTTAAATGGTGGTGGTTAATGGACGGTATAAAATGCGATCAATGGGGAGTTTTGAAATATATAGCTTAAACCATGAGGATCAATCAATCTAAAGGATCAGAATATAAATTTATGAGAAGGTTAGAGAAAAAGTAGCGAGAAAATCAAGTGATTCCAATACCAATAAATTATTGATAAAAATTGGGTGGACCATATTTTTACTGATCAAGAAGAATGATATTATATTTATCTATTGAGTACAAGGGATACACCTACTCTTTAAATTGGATGAGTTGAGGTTTAACAAGTCAAAATTCTGGCCCGCTGAACAGCCAGATTTGGTGGATGGGATTTGTTTAGTAAAAAACGCACTTAAATGATATGGTTTAAGGCCTGTAAATGGTTAGGTAACTTTTAAAAAATCAAGATTTCATTAGTAAGTGAAAAATTAAGATAAACTTAAATTAAACTTTATTACCATCTTAAACTTAAATTTAACTATTAAGATAACACATTAAAATATTGCGTCTAGTATTTTTTTTTTGCTGTAAAATTAACGGAAGCAAGGTTTGGCTAACTCTAAAAGCTGTTTCAATAATTAATGTGAGATGAGTAAAAAGTAAAGTAAGAAATTATATAAACATAAAATTTATCTTTTATAAGGAAACATAATTAAAAATTTAGAATATGGGTTAGCATAGAATTAAAGTGCTTGTGACATCCAAGGCTCTATACTGTTGCTCAGGTTGTTGCTCATTATTATGCAGAGGCTAACCAGGCTTCTATTATGAGGCCGTTTTAATGAATAGTAAATTATTACATAGTCTAGCTCCAAGGAGGTAAGACTTAGTATGTTGTATAAGCGAACGAAATGAGAATTTTTCTATTGACATAGTATTATTAAATAGACATATATAATTACAACTCCTTCCTTATAATTCAAATCTCTTAGACTTATTAGTGATATAATTGAACAATCTTATACAAGAAAGTTTTGTGGAAGAAAATTTACTATCACAAAAATAGAATGGTTGAGTTTTGGTGAGGCTCTATTGATAATCTGTTCAGTGCTTGACAATGGGGCAATCCGTACGGTTCTGGAAATTTCTATAAACATTAAAGTCACTCAATACTTAAAGAGTTTATTAAATTAAAAACGTTGGTGTACAGGTGGATAAGAAGATAAATTTCCTGGCCTTAAAGAAGCAAGGTAAATCCTTCATAAAAATAAAGCGGGTCCAGTCTCGCTGCTTTAAGAAAGGAGATAAATATCTTCGGGATAGTAGTAAGTTAAATGGTGAGATACTTAACTAGGCCTACAACTCTCCGTAGTCGGGATCTGAAAGTTGGATCGACACATTGGGTCTGAAAAAACCCCCAATGCCAAATTAGTACAGCAGTGAGTGAATTTTGGGTCGAATGGGGCCCTAGACGGGGCTGGAACTGGCACTTGGAAAGTGCGAAGTGTCCTATTCTGAATAAGTCCTATAAGATGGAATCTTAGGATTATATAAAAATTTTGAATAAAGGCGTTTGTTTAATCTATCTGGATAATGATCCCAGTATGATATATTGTTGTCTTGACTAAATTACGTGCAGCACGTCGGCGGTAACACGTAAGAACTAGGATTATTCATCTTTTAATAGGGTGTTAAACGGGTACCTAAGACGGTCAAATATAAGCTTATATAATGTTAATATTGACTAGAGTTTTTATATGAGAGGGGGATACTTTAGGATGAGGAGAAAATTCTTTTTAATAACCAAAGCGACATCGGTAAAGTTCGATGGCACCCTTTGGTAAAAAACTGATCGTTGGATGGGACGAAGGACAAGAGATACATAACAGGTAACTTAGATACCCAAGTCAGTCTTTGCAGTAATGATAATGCCATAGTTTAATGAACAATTTAATAAATTTGTTCGAGAAGTAAAAATTAATTATTAAATTTCTTTGGTCTTAAAAGGAAAGTGTAAGCATCCACCGCAAGAGTATCGTGGGCATAGGCAGGCTGAAAATCACCTAGACTCATTTCCTACACAGAGTGAAGATATGTTTGTTTAATTCAGTTAATCTGAAAAACCTTACCTCACCGAATAGTATAAAATATTAACAGGAGTTGTCACGGCTGTTTTCTCGCGTTAATCCGTTGCGAACTATGGTTTCCAATCTGGAGTTAAACCGAAATCCGCTGCTTTATTTTTGGACTGGCGTGGGGCTAATATAAAAAAAATATTATATGAATAAGATTCGTCATACTAACGTAGGCATTACGATCCTGGAATAAATATTGGGAAAAGAAAGGGGACAAAGCACAAGTTCATCATGGCCTTATATTGTGGGCTAATAGACGTGCCACCTATTCCTGCTTCTTGAGCTAGGGTCTCAAAGTACGCGGGGACATAAAATATCAAATTCCGGGGAGCCTCTTAAAGATTCTGGTACCAAACCATATACGTGAAGTATTTGGAGTGGGTGAGTAATTACTAGTATTGGGGTAATAAGTCAGAAGATATGAGGAAAAGACGAAATAGGTTATCGGGATCTAAGGTCGATTACGGGTTAAATGTCCGCGCAAGCCATAACAAACACTTGGTAATTGGAAAAGAGCCAACGAGTTAGACGGTAGTTAATAAAATAATTTAGTATTAAGGTGTACTCTATGGTTTTCGGATAAAAATTTCAAATTAAACCCTTTCTAAAAATTATCCTAGTAAAATTTAAATCAGCACGTCATATCACTACTTCGCCTAGATTCTGTATAGAACAAATAACTAACCTAAACCCCCTGGGTTTTTATAACAAGGGTTTTTGATGCAGAGGAGTCTTTTTTCCATGTTTGTGAGAAAAAAATCAGATAGTTCTCATATTGTGAAGCTAAGTTTAGGTATTGTTTACAGCAAGAAGGTTTAGATAACTTTTTAAGTGTAATTCAAACATATTTTAACCAAGGGAAGGGGCACTATCAGACACATGGGGAAGATAGTTTCAAATATGTATACATCTTAGATCAATATCGACTTTAGTTATAACCACTTTCGATAAACTTATCCTTAATTAGTAAAAAATATGCGGACACCTTTTTATTTTAGAAAAAGCCGTTGTTTAGTCAGAAAAAATTAAGAACATTTTAACATTAGTAAGGGAATAGCATAAATTGTACAAATTAAAGCTTCTATAAAAAAGGTTTATCGATTGGATTAAAAGAGAGCTTACCCGAATATAATTGGAAGTTCTAGACCCTAGTGTTCTGAGACTATAGTCATACCAGACTCGCAATAATTGCTGGGTTACATGGGTTGAGTTGTTTATGGTTACAATTAGCAACATCTCTTGCGCTCCAAATCAGGATTGGAGGTTACAATATTGTAATCATCCAATTAACCTCAAAATAATAGGGATAAGCCTAATGGAGTGTACTACTTGCCTATTTCGGGTGTGGTATATTAGTGGATGGGTGGTACTAACAAAATTCTGTATTTTGTAAGAAAAATTCTCTAACTATTAAATAGATATAATTATACCATTATTTTATAATCATAGGTAGTGGGTGTAAAAATTTCAAGATTACTCAGATTGATGTAAAAGCAGGCTGGAAATAGTTAAGTTAAAAAGGTCATTTAATCCTCCCATAGGGTTAAGGAAGAACTTTAAAATGAAAAACTGGAATGAACGTTAAAAAGGAATAATTATGGAGGTAGTCTAGAAATGCAAATAAGTTAATATATATCCATGATAAATTTGATAAGCCTATGAGACAAAAGAGATGCAAAAAGGTGAATTTAAGCCTAAATCTCAAAAATAGGATAAAAAATCTTAAGGACTGTAGTCTTGAATTCTGATAATAAAAAAATTGAATACTGTATGTCGTGAAATCACCATGGTCTACGCTGATATAGACCCTCGGAATTGGTACTTTACCATCTCGTTCCACAATAGCTGAGTAAGAGCTTATGCAATAAGTTGGCCTTTCTTAGTATTAGTCGAAAAAAAACATTGTCAGGTTGTGGGTAGTAATGGTATTTGAACAGCACCCAAAAGCTGCTCTATTATTGGGAATTCTTCGTATCCGGGTCCCAAAATTAAGTGTTTAAGTGAAATACGAGTTCGTGTAGTGGAAGTTGCACGGGATTAATTAAACTAAATCTGATGATTTGTAAATTATTTTCTCTTATAAGAGGAGGGGTTTTCCTCTTACGGTAAAGAAAAGGGTTGGCTGTAAACCTCGATAAGCTTGTACTTATTTTAAGGAGTTTTGAATTCTCTTGTCTCCGACATTGTGATTTAATGAATACCGATGAATTTAAACTTAACTGGTAAAGGTTATCCCTGTCCACATAATAGAATCGGGGTTGACTCGACTCTTAAATTCGAATAAATAATAACTATAATGAATGTGAGTTTTTATGGTAGATAATTCTTAAAAGTTCCAATAAATTTTTCTAGGTTTCCTTTATGAACTCTTATTCTGTATTCCTTTGCTTTTAAAGTATATTTATAAGCTTTTTGGAGGTCACGTCTAAAAATCTCCAAGCCTCAGGCCTCGCGATGCGAACACGGCCTATTTTCATAATAATATATTAACAAAAAATAGTCCTCTTAGGTAGCGGCGCACCCAGCGTGCAATTTTTATAAGCCTTTTTGGAGGAAGCGTAAATAGTAGGATTCCCTATCGTTCAAAGAATCTGCAAAAGCTGGCTTTGGGGGGGGGGTGAATAACGGAAAAAAGAACAACACAACAGTAAAATAGATGTACTTTGAATCGGTTTTTGGAATTTGTATCGCTAACGTAATAACAAATAGCCCTCTATAGACATCAAGCAAAGTCTTCAGATATAATTTTTTTTAGCGTGGCGGCTTATCATAACTTTTGGTTCAATATAACCGGGCTGAAATAAAAGCTCGATAATAAATAAGATTGTACTCTGGCTTTTGCCTTTTGCGCTTCGCACCAAGACCTAATTTTAACAGGGAAACAGTTTCTTTTAGGTAGGTAAACCAATTTGCTAAATGCGTATCTTTTTAGAAATTTAGGTAGTTCGAGTGCACCTTTCTTTCCGACTCAAGTCTTAGAATGATAATTATAATTACGCAATTCGATTTTAAGGATAGGCTTTTAGTGCTAACGCTTCTAGTTTAGTATAGTTTTTCTTATAGTTGCTTTTGCGAGCACAGAGCTAGGGATTAATGATGACATCTAAAAACAAAGATAAAAATAATGTTACAGACCTGTTGAGAAGTGGATCTTGTTGTATATGTTTACACCAACCCAAAGCCCCAAAAGACAAATTAGATGACTTAACACTCCAAGGGTTAAAACACAAGTAACGAAAGCTGTCGTTTTATTTTGCTTCTGTATTTTGTTCTTGTTAGCATGCTAAGGCATCTCCTTGTTTAAAAAAACTATTAAATAAGTCTGCCTACTAGATCTTATACACTTACTTTGTTAAATTTGTGAACCTTATATACTAACTGAAGATGTTAAGTGGAGCTCGCCATGATGTGTAAAATAGGGCAAAGCTTATCTTATTTGTTTTTTATCGAAGCATCTAGCTGGTTATACTAATCCTTGTTTGGGCTATCCTGGTGAAGACCCTAAATTTATACTTTAAAATAAAAATATGTGACGGGTTTAGCATAATCAAGCCCTTACTTCGCTTTATAACTCTTGTTGGGACTGGAACAGGCGAGCCAATATCCTTCCAGGTGGTGTGCTTACAGGAGTGTAGCTTGCATATAAAGGAGAAAAATAATTTTATAGCTAAGCCCTTGCAAGGCATAGAGAAATAAAGCATAAGTACAACCGCCGTGCTTCTGTATTTTTCCCTTATGCAAGGTAAAAAGGTAAAAGTTTAAAATACAACTTAATTTGAAGCAAATACCAAGCTTCTATAGCCTTAACGGTAAAGCGCCTTACGTAATAAGTTTAAGATGTTTCGATTCATCTTTAGAGGCCTTAACAAGAAGAATTCCCATTGACTCAAAAACCTTGTTGTATTTTTTTGATTTATTATAAGTAGTGATCATATTTGGTTCCCGGGTATAATTTCAAGGATCATCCGTTTTCATTGAGGTTTTCCACCTTGCCCCCCCCTTTGGCCAATTCTATTATCTACATATCTTTTATATGCTTTAACAATAAATGCTGCATTATTATAGCTCTTTTTTTATAATAGTTAGTGTATTGTTCATAATAGCCGTTTAGTATCAGTATTGGCATCTATCCGTAGAATAGAGATAATAATCTCAAAAGTATAATTATCTTCGTCGCTCTTTTAAATTAACAATTGGGCGGGAAACCCTTTTAAGGGCATTCAGAAGGGGAAACTTTAGAAGACGGCATAAAATTTTTCCAGGGGTCCTCAAGAGACTATGGTACAGATTGATACGTTAATTCAAACTTTTAAATTAAAGTATATAGTCCAGCAAAGTATTAGTTAATATAAATTTGTATTCCGTAACATATTAGGTAACCATTATGAAAATAATAGGCAAGTTGTATTCATTTTAAGTTTTTAATCATAAAGTACTCTTCTAGATTGAAGGAGATCTTTTAAAAAGTTACGACTAAGAAAAATATCAACTTTGAACTGCTAATAACCAGTAGGTATTATCTTTCCCGGGCTTATCTAGAAGGTGATGGATCATTATGCTAAAATGTGTCACAAATAGTTTTTTTGCTGACTAGAGCGGAAACTATGCCTCTAAAATGAAACCCATTTATGAAAAATAATTCCCCAACAAGTTCTTTATATCAGGGTATTATTAATGAAGAGAAGAAAGATGGGTCTTGTAATTATAGTTTGAATTAAATGCAGAAGGAAGTAATAAATAATTTTATTTATCCTGAAGGGGAAATTGTGCACCCCCGAAGATCATGCATTTACATAAAGTTTAGAAATATTAAGAAAATGGCAGGCCTAAAATGCCTCGTTTTTAAAAGCTTAACGCCTCCATTAGGATTACTAAATAGATTTAGTCTCATGTTGCACGACAGCGGGATTTGCTTGTCACTGACGGGACATTTTTTATAAATTCGTTGCGCAGGAGATGATTCCTCGAGGAAGGAATACAATTGTATTTTCATATAATAAAATTATCCTGAGCTGCTTAGTAAGGGTGCATGTTAATGTTTCACTAACCAACCAACAGCCACAATTAACTAGAATAATTAGAGATCTAATGATTCATGACACATTTGGCAGAATTTTTTTGAAGTTAATTTGAATATCAAAGGTAGAAAAATTTATCCTATTTTTCAAAGAGCCTAGACTCAAAAAGTTGTTTCTAATGCCCCCATCTTCTAGCAATACTTACAATTATATCTGATATTATCTAAGTTTCCTTTAATGACCACATACAATTTTAATTTATTTATTTTAATATAAAGGATAGAAGTTCTAGGTAAAACGTTTTAACTCATGAAGAATACTTTGAAAGTACGTCATTCAAAATAATCTATCAGATAAGGGTCTAACCAGAAGATAATTGAGACCACACCTTTAAAAATAATTATTACTTATTGAAACAATGAAAATATAATTTTTGTATTTTCACCAATAAAAATGAGAAGTCTGCCTGCTTTGCAGGGCAGCAAGATATTTTTTTTGTTAGATTGGTACCGTACTAGACTAAAAACGCTAGTTATGTTCTAGTATTCGTGTTTTTATCTTTAATGGCGTATTTAGTTAACCAACTTCTCCTCTGCAACACAAAAGGATGTAAATTATAGGTGGTTCATATTTTTATCATTTATCTGAGGCTTTATTCTTCCTTGCGTATTTGTTGAGCTTATTCCATAGAAAACACAATGTGTATGTTTACGCAAACTCCGGGGAAAACAACCCCATAAAAGCTTTTTAACTAAAGCTATTTATCGTAAAGATTTGTAGTGGTCATCATTAAATGATTGGAGATAGTAATAATCCACTTTAAAAGGTGTTGGCTTTAATCCAAGGGAATGGGCACGCGCTCTAATTCAGATAGACATATATCTGTAAAAACCCACGAGGCAGACGGTTCCTCCAAATTTATTCTAATATAGTGTAGGTGTGCTCTAAGTGCCAGGGAAACCTTGGGTTTTAAAAAATCATAAGAGAATTTAATACCTAATTTACCGAGGCTTGTCGGCCACAAAAAATGTGATAAAAAATATTCTATGTTTCAAAGAATAACTCAAGAACATCTTCATATACTAGTAAAAACGGCATTAAATTTAAATCAACTTCAAATTAAAATCCCAATTATATTACTGGTTTACTGAATGGAGAGAGAGATTGCTTTTTTATAGGTTGTTTTTACTCAGGATACTAAATCTAAGGTAGTTTAAGAGTAAAAGCTATATTTTCAGTATAGGTCTCATATAAAGGATGTAGGCCTATTGAACCAAAATTAAATTGGGGTTTTTTGTGTTAGGTAAAATAACATAATTAGGGGGCGGAATTCTTTTCAATTTAGAGTATTGGATGTTTAGAAAAATTTAAATTTAATAATTAATTCATTTTGACAATATCCTTTATTAACTCGTTTTAAGCAATCGTACTATTTACTTTTTTAAAAAAGAAGATTTTACATTTATGGGAACAAGGTCACATCTACATTGAAGTTTGGAAAATAAAAAGTATACCTATTAAACTACCCAGTTTAAACAGTGGGAAAATTTCGATGCGTTAAGCTTAGATTTTGCCCCTAAGCCAGCTTAACTCAGTAGTTGCTCCGCCCAAAAGTAATTTACTTAGACTTTAAAATCTGAATTAGTGGTTTACAGACGCGGAAGGGTGGTTTTTTTATAGCATTAAAAAAAATCACCCGGATCAAAATTATGAGAACAGTAGATTTAAGATTTTATTTTAAACTCAAACACAGCGTAAAGGATAAAGAACTTTTAGAACAGTTAATATCTTACTTACAGTGTGTGATATTATTCTAAATTAGAGTGTGGGGAGTTTATAGTGTGAAATTCTCAGATGTTCGTAATTAACATTTATACCAATTTTTGACAATTTTATAATTTTACATGTGTTAGTAAATTAAAAAATTACCGAAGGATTTTAAACAAGCGGCTTTACTATGGAAAAAAAAAAACCGCACTTTTTAACTAGGAAAGTGTTAGGAGACATTAAAAAAAATAAAGGTAGAATGAATAGAAATATATATAGTATGAATCTAAGATTTCTAAAATTTTAAAACAATATAAGGTGAGTGCTTTACCCAAACCGTAGAAATTTAGGAGCTTCATGACCGTCCTATGGGTATAAGAACCATATTCAATCCTTTTTCAATTACCTTTATAAATACAGTAATTTCATTAGTTCTAGTGGAGCCACATTACGTTGCCCACCACTCTTTTAATTAAATATGGGGATATAAAAAGGCTTAGATGGTAAACATTTGACAGTAGTAATTAGCCTTAGTTCACATTGCTTTCTTCTAAATAGTTTACTTTTTTTGCTTTTTAGGTGTTATAAGAAATATATTGTTTATATACTTAATTAAGCTAGTTATAACGTTTTAAGTATTGGACATTCATAAAACCTGCCTTGTAACCTGAAATACCATAAATGCATTTACCAATATTTAGCTGCGGCTAACAACTGTTCAAAGGTTTTTATAGTCGAGAATCAAAAGATCTAATCTTACCTTCCTTATTGAGTCACCAGTTTTTACAGTGGGTCAAGGGAGTTTTATGTCTTAAAGTCTCAAAGGAGGCAGTTCTACACGTCAGGCATTAATGTAAACACCTGAATTTAAGAAATAGAGTTTTAATATATTAGAGAGTACTTATTACATAAGAATAATTCAATATTTTTTTGGGAAGGTAACAATTAATGAGTAATGTAGATTAAAAAAGGCAAGCTAATAGTGTCCATCCGCCAGGATTTGGCTAAGAAAAAATTATACCCCATTTGGATAAATATCCCCTTTAGTGACTTCAAAAAGACAGATTATCTCTTAATATTAAACAACTAAAATTTAGCTTTTAAACCAGGTAAGCACGCTCTGATATAGAGGTATAGTATGAGCTTATAAGATATCAAAGGAATCTAATAAAACAGAACACTGCTGTGTGATAAAATGACAAAGTATGCAATTTTTCCTTCATTTAATGTGTACCACCGCTTAGTGATTGATACACATGATATTAAAGATCTAAAGAACTGATTGCTGG
>JACYFI010000945.1:0-13678 GCA_020975735.1 Ophiocordyceps xuefengensis
AAGAACTTAATGCGAAGAAACAGTTGAATTTATATTGGATCAAGGAAAATATATAACAAATCGGGAAGTAAAATCTGCCAATTAAGTTTAACAATACTTGACTATCTGAATTACCAATATATAGTTTCCATTTTCTTTTAAGAAAAAACCTATTTATTAGGTATACAAAATTTTATTATCTGATTGATGTAATTATCGACATATTTAAAGGATTAATCTGCTCCATCTTACGGTTGAAGGGTATCAA
This sequence comes from Ophiocordyceps xuefengensis, assembly GCA_020975735.1. Taxonomy (NCBI): domain Eukaryota; kingdom Fungi; phylum Ascomycota; class Sordariomycetes; order Hypocreales; family Ophiocordycipitaceae; genus Ophiocordyceps; species Ophiocordyceps xuefengensis. The sequence continues at coordinate 248 of JACYFI010000945.1, forward strand.
ATTCAATTAAGATAAGATAAAATCTGGTGATGAAATATTGGTAGAAGTTTTAATATACAATAACCAGTTGTTAGCTAAATCAAACACCCATACAACCCAAATTTGTAGGATAAAACATTTGATTTAAAAGCAAATCTAAAAGATTCTTAGCTATTAAGCTTGTTTACTTTATGATGATATACTAATAGACTGGAAAATAATTTCCGTTGAAGTTTGTAGGGTGGAGAGAGGTGGAGGGTTGTCAATACCTTTAGTTAGTTTTTGATTTAGTAAATTGCAGCTAAAATCAAAATTCTTTAGCGGCATTTTAACTTTAATAAGATGGAGATTGTTTTTTTAACAATGGTATGCTTGTCACATTGATCTTTTAGGTTAGTTTAGTCATAAATGTAATATTCTCATAGTCCCTTACGACTTACGAAATGTTACTAACCTTAAATCAGGTATATGGTTTTATTTAGATTCGGTAGCTATGCTTAAAAGTATCAGGGTAGGGTCTCATATTGATTACCATGGCGATGGAAGGACCTACGCCAGTTTCCGCGTATAATCACGGACGCCCACAATGGTTACGGGGCCGGGGATATTTATTAATCGTTCATCTCCTTTAATCTGAATCAGTATCCTGTATTACTTTTTTATTTTTATGGATTAGATGCATAACTACTGTGTTTGGCTCTCTTGTAGGGATTATTTACAACAAATAAAAAAAAATTTAATTGATTATTTCAGACCTTTTCGGTCTCAATTACCGGTTCATGATGTTATAAGCATATAGTTAATCTTTCCCTTATAATATTGCCTATATTTCCCATTTAATTAACAGTCACGCTCTCTACAAAGGATGTATTCCTTGGTGCCGGTGCTTAAATTCCACGCTGGTGTTGAATAATCAAGACTTTAAGTAGATTATGGTGGGGATTTATGGTGATTCTTACCGTAACTTATACCAAGTAATATTGATTCGCTAGCTTAGTCAGTGGCTTTCCCATAGTTAGACAGGATTCCTATAGTAAAGATTTTTATTATTAGGAATTGCGTATTGTAAATATTGCTTTATAGTATTAAAAGGGTGATTTATAAGCGTAATACGGGTGCGCATATTTTACTAACTATATTCGAAGTTAAAGTTTATAATTTAACTTTTTTTTAGCTAATCCGATGGACCCGTAATTATTTATAAAAAACTGCACATTGGAAGGCGACATATCTTAAGTTCACACTTAGGTTATGTTTTAGTTCTATTTTCGGATATATTTTTGGTATTAACTAAAGATAATATTTATATTGGGTTTTAAGGGTCCTGCGTTTCTTTACAGATATAGTATATTTTATTCACCCTATGCAATGAAAAATATTGAATAGACACAAGAGTTTGGCCTGTACCCTCTTACTTTAATTTATACCTTAATAGCACAGTAATTATTTTCAGCTTTGGTATTGTAATCCCTGAGTTTATACCTAGTGCTAATATCAAAATTGTCAAATTACTAGTTTAGGTACTGATATTTTTGGTCTTTTTCCACCAAACGTTCTATCTTACTAGATTTTATCTGATAATAATTTTATAAGTTCATACAAGTTTTAGATAAATAGGGAAAGGTCAAACGACTAAAGTATTAGAGTAAAGGTATAAGAATGAGTAGTCCTTATGTTGGGAGTCGTGTTTAACAACAACTAGTAAAAACAGTTTCTAATTCTAAGTAAAGGAGTCAGTAACAGGATTAGCTCTTTTTACTTAATAAGGTATTGTTTTACGTATTAGTACTATACTTTCGCACCGAACATTGTTGATTTTATAGTTATTCAACGTTTAGTATCTTGTGTACAAGTTCTATACATAATCAAATAATATTATAGATGTATCTAAGTGACGGAGGGAAAGTGTTGGTCTACAGGGTTCCAAATCAAAAAAAATTTCTAGTGTCGGGCTTGTAGTTCACGAAATTATATGAACAAAACACGTGATTTTTAATGATTACACTTCAAATCCGATCAGGTCGTTCTTTTATAATATGAACTTTCTCTACCACACCTTTTTTCGGGTTAAGGACCAGCCCATCTAGCAAGAAATTCGTATTCAAGGGAACAGGAGTGCTTAATTGTGATAAGGAAAAGAGAGAAAATGTCAAATAGACCGCAAAGTTTATACTGTAACGTCGGGTGTCGAGTAGTACCTTCATACAACTTTATTCAAAAGCTGAGTAATGGTAGATTTTATCTTCCTTAGAAGGTCTAGCTGCACGAAGTAGCAGAAGGCTGGACAGCAGGAGAAGAGTATCATAGATCGGGACGGAACTGAAACTCATCTAAAGGGGGTGTCGAGGGGCCCATTCTGCTCCTAAGCTGGCCATCCTGCAACCCCTGTCCCCGATTCACCTCCCAAGCTGGACATCAGCGCAACCCGCTCCCTTATGCTCCCAACCTCTGTTAGTTTCCAACTAAGCCGAATGACTGAGAGCAGCTTCTGGTTCGCACAGAATTCAGATATGAATTCTTGAGAAGAAGCAGATTAGATAAATGATTCTGATGCATCAAGGAATTCAGATAATAGAAAGGATGGTTAAAAAGGACAAAGGTAAAGAAGTATGAAAAAAGCAGAAAATGTTATCGATACTTTAATTGGAAGATGTGTAAAGACAAAGGTGAAAGGAGGTAGAAAACAGCTAAAAACAAAAATGATCAAACTGTACTATTAGCTGAAAGAAAGATGAAAGGATTAGAGTCAAAAGAACAATATAGTGATTCAGATTTCAATAATTGAGAAGTGATAAACTAAAATTCAAGAAACCTGAACCTGAGGATAAAAAGTGTTCATTCATAGTTATGTAGTTTGAAAGCACAGATTGAATGCTCTAGATATATTCAGCGATTAGACGGGGTGAGGAAACCTATTTCATCGATACTGTTATCATTTTTGTGAACTTTTAAATTATAAAGTACTTATAGGTGGGCACCAGAGTTAGTAAGGGCTGCGTGACCGCTAAGTGTTTCACTGTTTAAATGCAAGGAAAATATTTGCAAACTATGTCAGTATATAATAATTACTATAAGCGTTATATAATTTATTTGAATGCATAGAGTATATTATTAATTTGCGCTTAAGAAAAGAAAGTATACTTTTATACAGCTATAATAACAATCCTAAAAATATATAAAGCTAACCAACCACGAAAGCGCGGACAAGTTGGCGGCCTCCCCCGTCCAGGCATTAAGCACGCACTATGAAGGATAATTAATGATAGACTTAGTGTGTACCTACCTAATATCTTCTAAAATTAAAGTACATAGGGGTTAGGGTTGTGGTATAGTATAACTATCTTTATTAATTTGTTTAAATTAAAAAAACTAACAACTATGAGATTATTAGAAAAGCACTCCTTTCCAAAATAGTTAACGACTTATAGATATCGATCATTCGCAACCAACCATATAAACATATCTATGTGAAATTTTCGTTCCGATTACTAGGGTTTGTTTAGGTAATACAATAATATCAGGTGTACTTTTAGCTATGCACATACACCCCTGTTAGCTGAAAGCATTCTTCTGTAGCATCATTATGCGTGACGTACAAACGGTTACTTATTCGGTTATTAAACAGTAAATACTGCTTCAGCATTCTTGTTTTCTTAGTGTACTTGCACATAGGAGAGGTTTTCTACTTACGGCATCATCATAGAGCCCCTAGGACATTAGCCTGCGTAATTAGAGCTATTAAAATCCTTATCCTATTTATAGTTACAAGGTTTGCTTTTGGGTTACTTAAAAATAGCCCCAAATACTTTAATAGTTTTATAAATAGCAAAATAATTAAAACATTCAACCAATAAAGAATTCATTTCGCATCCAATATAAAATTCCATAATGAGAAAATAAAAGACATTTTTTAAGATCTAAAAGATATTAAACTGTTTTATTGAATATATAATCTTAGGTGAAAGTTCTGTCTCTAAAAAATATAGCTAAAGAAAATAAAGGACTTAGTGTTATTTATTGGATTTTAAATAAAAAAACTTGAGTTATTATATAGGATCTGCTTCTCATACGGAAGCGGAATAAATTCTAGTTTAAAAACATTTAATCTATTTATGGTAGTAAAGGCCCTGAAAAATTCAGTTAAAAAATATGGTAATTAACTAACTTTGTATTTCATTTTTTAGAGGTTTATTTCCTGAAATAGTTAATCCAGAAATATAATAAGGAAAATTATTTAACACTTAGAAGAGCCTTTTATAATAAAAGTCTCTTTTTTACCTGATGTATACATATAATGCTAACCTGAAGGCTGAGGGTTTAGTTTGTTTTCAGTTATAAAATTACACGACAGTAAACTAAAATGATAAAATGAAACCTACACAATAGTGAACAACGTTAGATAACAAATGGGAATTAAAATTAGGTAAAAACCCGTTGTTAAAACCAATAGGTTTTATGAGACACTCAGCGTCTAAATGAGAAACAAAGAATGTAATTATACAGAACAGGGATCTAAATATGAAAACGGGAATTTATTAAATCCAGATTATTTGGTAAAACACTCTAATAATGATCAGTTTTAAATGGTTCGAAATTTACAGATGTTGAAACACCAAGAAGCGCTTTTTAAGATCGTTTAATAAAACTATTACAAAGAACGTTAAAAAGTTCTAGTAAATAATTTAAAGGACGTTTAATTGTTGATTATTAAAATATAAATTATAGTTTATGTCCTGTGACGTATTAAAGTTTTATATGTAATTTAGGAAAAATAAACTTAAGTCAGAATGTACCTGGACAGGTCCCATTGGAAGAAAATCTCTAAATAATTCTTTGGCAATACTAGTGAAAAACGATTAAAATTACTAAATAGGATACAAGATTCGTCGGTTTCCTCCATTAGGAAATCGCGCACCAGACGGGTCACTAATTAGCGGTACGCTGAAACGCGCTTTAATGCACAGTCGGAACCTTCTTTTATCTATGATTTTTTAGATAAAATGTAAACTTCGAACCAGAAAGATATTACCGCTTTTAAGTATACAAAATAAGTTATGTTATGTTTACCTTAACGGTCCAAAAATAGCCTATGGAGGTGCCACAGTGATAACTAAACCTAATAAGTGCTATTACCTTAATAGGCAAGACGTAGTGAGCTCAAGACGAAAGAAATAAGCATTTTAAGTTAATTTGTGCCCCTATTAGTTTGATAAATTTTTATGTCCCAGTATTGCTCGTTATAGGCGGATGTACGCATAAAACGTTTTAAAAAAAGAATAGTAAAACATTTGATAAAAAAGATTTTATGTAACACTTTCCTTCAGTTCTTTATAGCCTTTTTTAGTAGCTTAATAGATGAGATGGTTATATACATAATAATTAGGACAACTAAAGGATTATATAACCAATAAAAATTGACCTATTCTTTCATTTAGTGATATTTTACTTTAGGTATTTTCATTTCTGTTTTGTAAACATAGGTAAGGTATAAATATAATATAAAGGATTTTGAAAAGCCAACAGTAAACTATAATAAATAGAACTGCATATTACAAAGAAGCTATATTTTTCCCTTACGTAATTCATAAACATATATCGCTCTCAACCGAAAACTAGAGTAAATCAATTTAAATTACTATCATATATTAAAAAAAATAATTTAAAACTAGACTGAAATACCATCGAAAGATAATATTAAAGGATGTGTCTAAACTTCCTCTTATAGTGCATATATTAACACATTGTTACATTTTCTCATATAATTGAATTAAATAGGGTTTATCATGCTCGGAAGGTTCCCATTTGCTTTAAAAAGTATATGAAGCTGTTTCAATTAAAAACAAAGAATGCTTAAAAATTTTATTTTAAGGCTTTAAATTAGTATTAAATATCATAAACAAATAGATACTACTCATAAACTAAGTCAATTTAGGTGTATTGTAGGTTCGAAGTCTGTTATACAAACTGTTATAAATTTCTGTTTCATTTTAATGGTTTACATCCTTTGGGTGGGTTAAAGAACATTCATACCACTATAATGATTTAAAAAATCTACAAAATAGCATCCGTTATAACAAATTAAAATATCCCTAACTTGTAATACGGGGTTCCCCCTTAAAAATATATTATTTTTTAGAGGCAAAAGGGGGGGAAAAATTAACCCCATAGGAATTAAATTTATAGATCCTCCTTATTAAATTATTTTGTAGCGGAACTGATTGGGTTACTTGACTGCCATAGCAGTTCAGTAGATAGAATTAAGAGACGTCAACGTACCTAATAAGTCACGTTTGTACCCGAACATAAGTTAACACGATAACCCTAAATCTTGAAGTCGCTGCTGCTGCCAACCCGGCTGAAGCGGTTGTCCCAACTAAAGCGCGCTTAAAAATTTAGAATAGTCTAAAATATATCGCAGAATAGATAATATAAGTATAAAAATTTAAAAATTTGTCGCCCATTATATTGTCTCCTTGAGGTAGGATTCTCTGGTAAAGTACGCAACTTTACAGAATGCTTCGGCTGCTACCTTCGTATTACCTTTTGTATTCAGAAGCATTGGTACTAATGCCATTTTAAATAGGCTGTGCACGATTCGAAGGCTGGAGCTAGTAATCCCTTTTAGGGGTACTTGGGTTACTATGATCAGAATACCTTTCGCTCCTTATTACGTTCATTTAAGATTTAATTATAATTATCACTCCCTTTATTTTTGGGTTTTAAGTTAGTGTTATGTATTACTTGATGCCAGCAGATGTGTTCGGTAAGGAAGTGATATCTATCATAATGGCCTTAATCCTAGCAAATACACCTGCTGAGCTTAGGCCCCAGAATGAATATTTATATACTTTTTTTAGGCGATATTATAATCTTACCTAATAAATTATTAGTGTTTTAATAGCTTATGTTTAGGTTCAATATTAATTATTATTCGTACTACCAAAAGATAGATTTAAGGGTATAAATAAAGGTTTACCAATTTCAGACCTATTAAAGCAAATAAGGGTTCTATGTATTTAGTGTTATAAATTCTTGAGATTTAATGCATAGTGAGCTAAAACATTGTTGAAAAGTCCATTGTATTAGAATGGAACAGAATACAGGTACAGTTCTATATTTGTTCTACTTCTTAGTGGTTAGGTTTCTTTTTTAAGCATAATAGAAATACGCTTATTAACTTATATCAAATAACATAAACTTAATTATAAAACGCTAATTAGAATGAATTAGTAATATTTGGCTTATGTTTTTATTCGTAGTTCCTTAGAAACTTCTAATCAGATAATTTTAAATATATATTTACCTATAAATACTAAAAAAGGATTCTGTTGTAAATGGATTTTCATTTGATTGCAATCACCTAGTATGAGGTTTCATTCCTCCATTATCTTTAACTTGAAGATGATAGTTTCAATACTAGAATTCTTAAAGTAATTTCTAATATATATATATCCATAGGAATAATATTAATAAATATCTATATCTATAAATTATGGAGCCTTGCCGCGCTATTTTTTATTCTTAGTTTTTGGAGGCATTAAATGTATCAGTGGGGTGTAATTTCGAATTTTTTATCTATTAGTGAAGAGGCTAAAAAAATACGATACTCATTTAGGAAAATGTAAAAATTTGCTCTAGGTGATCAACATTAATTTCCCAATGTAGTTAGACTATTGGTGCTTTAAGTTAGTTAAACTTGATAATAACACTCGGATTAAAGTGTACTCCCAAAATATTTTATAATTTTCATACTAAAAAGAGGAACATAGAACAACAACAAGAAGCTACAATATCGCCTCTGAAAAATTTAAGGTGGTCAGAACTATCTGATGGTTATGAAAGAGGATTATTCACTAAAACGCTAAAGATATAGGAAATCTGTTATACTTAATCATTTGCTTAATTTTCAGGGATTATTTTAGGTACACCTTTATTCAGTTTCTAAAAGATTGACTTTTTTAGTGACCAGGGGGTTCAATCATTCTAATAACCAGTTGTATAATAGGTATTGTAACCGCTCCGCCGCCATTTTTGATTGAATTTCTTTATTGGGTTATTGCGCAGCCTTAATAGGTGGGATTTGGTTAATCCAAATGGCGTTTAATGGTAGGGGTCCCATTTGGCCAATACAAAATATTGGGCTTAGGAATGAAAAGCATAAATATATTAGGAAAAGTACTCTATAGAGTTATTTTACTATAAAGCAAAAAACAAATAGCAGCCTAAAAAAGCCTAAACCAGCTACGAAAAGCCTTTAAGTATCCATGACTTGAACCCGAAGGTTTACTGGTATAAGGATTTAAAAAATAGTAATAAAAAAAATGTGCTTCCTATTCGCGCCTTTTACGGGAATGCTCTCTTGAATAAAAATTTCCTTAATTCTTGCAGATGATTTGAGCAAGTGGTAGTATTAGATGATTGCATAAACGGTAAAAAATTTGAAATATTATAATTCCTAACTTAACTAATATGTGTAGGCTCACATAATAAAACATTACCTTTAAAACGTTTTTGTTCATGCCCTTTATTTCCTAATCCCTTGCAAGGCTTAACTAGAAAAATATCAACTCGATTGAAATATTAAAGATAGTTGTGAATTAACGATTACCTTAAAAGGCTAGTCCAATGAAGTTTCGTTTATTTTGAGGGAATGTAAAAAAATAAAAAAAAAAAAGTCAAAAAAATTTGATGTTTATGCCAGTTTGAGATAAATGATCACAAGAATAGTCGTTTATAGAACAAAATAAGATATCTACCTTTTAAACAAGATTCTTTGTTTATAACGCCTGATTACACAAAAATTTATAGACTCAAAAGGAAATTTTTATTCTACGACAAAACTGAACTAATATTCCTTATGCCATAGTATTTAGGACTTAGAACCTACCTAAAGTAGATGTTTATCCTTAATAAATATACTTAAAGAGGTTTTTAAATAATATAGTATGGAACTTTATTTGGTGGAAAAGATTAACAACTAAAAACACAAAAATCTAAAAGTTAAGGTTTTCATCTTATTTATTATGAGAACAAAACCATCTCTAGTTAAAATTATAAAATATTTAGATAGATATTCCTTATATGAAGATATAGAATATCTGAGATTATATGGATCAAAGATATATTTCAATAAAAAACTTTCGTAGCTTGCGCATGCAATTGGAGCCAACAAAAAAATAAAACTAAAGTAGATTGGGCTAAAAATAGCATGAAATAGTTAAAAGAACTTGTTCAATTAGGGCCTGTATTAATAAAATTATTAGCTTTTAAGTATATTCAAGCTGGCTATTAGGTATTTTAAGAGTCCTTAAAAGTGTAAAATTTTTAATTATCACTTGGCTATATGCATGGAAATCTCTCGTGCTTGACGCAAGGGCTATCGCTTATAAAAAAACTAGGTAGTGAAAATATTAATAGACCTTTAATTTGTCTTAAACGTACCCTTAAGAAAATGTAGTTTATAAGTAGTGAAACTATATAGTTTGGCGGAACAATATGCAGGAACCAAAGTGAATTTGTATTAACAATGGGATCCTTCAGGCACTGACACGCAAGCCCCTGTATAGGGTGAAGACATAGTCCGTTTTTTAGTAGTAACAAATGAGGTTTTTACTTCGGCAAGAATTCCCCTGATTAAATATACATAGTTTTGTGATTATTACTCCTGTTTACCCTATTAATTTTTCAGCCGTGTATAGAAGGTCGGACGCAGCGGACAGGTTGAACTACCTCTTATTCCCCCTCTGTCAGGATACAAAGTCATAGGGCGGGCCCGAGTATGACCCGCTGCAATATTTTGCTTACAATCTTTCAGGTGTAGTAGTTATATTAGGAGATAATACTTTCATAACTACTTATCAGCTAAATAGGAAGAACACCCTGGTATAAGACTACGATAAATTAGCTTTAATTTGGACTGAGCTGTGTTATTAAACGGCTATTTTTATTTGTTATTATCATACCTGTTTTAGGTGGGTAAAATTACGCCAGCTCTAAATTTATGGCCAATTGGCGGGGAAGAGATATATGTATTTATTATATCTTTTACAGAGCAGGCTTTAATATAATTTGAATTGATTAAAATCTCAAAAATCTATGCAAAACTTGTAATGTATAAGTCTATTTAGAAATATAAGACTATTAAGTTATTTTCTACTCTTTTCGTTTTTCTTAATGATAGGTAATAATTCGAATCTATAAATTTGCTCAAACCTTAGGCCGGTTTAAGTTTGAAGAGATGGTACCCCATAATAATACCCTAAAACAAGATAAGATCAACTAAAGGTCAATTATTATCATCCTTGCAATACAATAAGGTATTTGGTTTAAGAGACTATCTTTAGCTTTTAATGATACAATGCTAAATTTAGGCCCATGAGGATCTATTCCAGAAAAAACCGGATCTTAATGGCTTATGTATTATCGATAAACAAATCTAAGGTGTAATTCTTTGAACTCATGTATAAAATGGTTACTAAGATACCCTAAAATTTATCTTTAGTATAGATTATTGATTGAATTATAAACTCAAAACTGATTAAAAGTCGAAGAAAAAAAAGTCAAAGATACTAAAGATTCTAAATTCTATTAGTGATTTAGGAGGGGTTATAGTGCGGACGCGGCAATTTTTTGCTAGTAAGAAACCTACTTTAAGTCTAGTAAAATCCTAAAAATTAGAATGGAACTTTGACTTCTCTCAAGAGACAAAAACGATCTAATTTAATTTGAGAGACCTAAATTTCTTGATATTTGAGTTTAAGCGCGGATGTTTTTAATCTATCACGGTAAAAATAATTAGAATGATAAATCCCCAAAACTGCACTGGATATCCAGTTAGGACCGCAATTTTAAAATAGTTAACTTTAATATTTAATTGAATAATATTGGAACAAAAGACCTTTTATTTTTCAGTAAATATTCATAATTTTATAAAGAGTTGAAGAAAAGTGTTGTCTATTTTGAACTTAAAAAGCAACGCAACCGAAATCTAATTAAAATAATAGAGAAATAAGACTCAGATGATTAATAAATAGAACAGATTTAATGAGCATTAATTCTTAATAGAATTTTTATAACTTGTATTAATAAAAATAGGGTCCTAACATTATGGAACAGATTTTGGAGATCTAGTTTAAAACTCGTTTTTTGATAAGGTTTTTAACATGAGACCCTGGTTCTATTAGAATCAAAATGATGACTTTTGGGAATTACGATCGATATTAACAGATAGAAGACTCAAATACTTCATCTTTGAAGTAGTGTGGTGGTGATCCTAATTATTCCAAAAACATTTGTTCATCTAAAGATTATTTTAATTCCCGTTCAAAAAATAACATGAAAGTCTTCTTCATCTTTTTTGTGTTTGTTTCCTCTCCAGCTAGGCACACCCATCTACAAGTTAAAACAAATTAGGGTTGAAGGATTTATGAACCACTGAAATGCCATGCCATGGTCTGGCTAGGCCCGTAGGCTAAAGCTTCAAAATCCTTAAAGTTCCAAGAACTTATTTGTAAAATTGTTATTACTTTTTATTCTATTAACCGTATCTGTTATAGGTGACTATTTTCATGTTAGGCTTTAGTTTTGGTTTGTTTAAGGTTGCTTACTAGTGTCTTGACCAGAAAGCCTAAGGAGCTGGCGCTATTTTTTTTGTGTTGGGGTGTGGAGCTGCGCGGCAAGAAAAAATATTGCTAAAGCTATCCTAACAAAAATATCTCCTAAATTTTTATTTTAGGGTTATTCCTTTTTTTTTTTTATATTTTGAAACATTACTGTGCATTTCAAGATAAGAAGAACTGCTAAAAATATTAGAGAGCGTTAGTGTAATAAATAGTGCTGAACATTCAACAATCCTATATTAAATTTGCCTGACTCTGATTTTCAAAACACGTAACTAATTATTAGGTTTTACTTGGAACGTAGAGGAAGGTATAAAAAGCAACCAAACTAAACTCGGTTTAGAAAATATTCGTTACCTCCCTTAGCTTAAGTTAGGTTTTAATAGGCAGCAAGGAGCTTAGCGGGAGGACTTTACAATACAGCGTTAATACTATCACAGTACTTATAGGATAGAAAAAGATATATTCCCATAACCACTATTACCATAATATAGGTCTGGAATATACCAAACTTACATGATGGAATAATGGACTAGTAGTGCCTTTTTCAAATGCAACCCTTCAGAGGATATTAGTACAGAGATGAGTTTTATTAGATAGCTAATTACTGATACATATTTTTATATTATGATATAATTTGAGCTAATATTAATTTTATGTTTAGCAAATAATAATTCTGAAAAATGGTTGCAAAAATAACAATATTATTAAAAATATATTTTGGTGAATGTGTTCTTTTATATACTTAAACCCTATCCTTATACTAGTCAAATCCAATAATTTTTTTTACTTGGTTAATTAGGGTTTAATTTTTTTAACTTTCTAGCTAGTATGATCAGGTTGATAATAGGGAATTTTTTACCTCACATAATTTGATATTGTTTATGAAATTAGTATTAGAGATCTAAATCTAAACTCAATTCTTTTAAATAATAACTAAAGCAGGCTGGATGGTTTCACCTCGTTCCCTGCGCTAATAAATTCTTAAAACAAACAATTTACCATTGAATAATTGAGGGAAGAGTCTATTATTCATAAATTACAATACGATTAAATAGGGAAAAAGTCAGGATTTAGTGAAGCTATAAATTTATTAAGGGCAGATGAAAATGTATATATAGACCTTAGTAATAAAAAATATGAGGGTTTGCGTCTATTTTTTGTTCGTGGGGTTTACGAGCGTTGCCACTTTACAAAGTAAAAAAAATATAGTAAAGCTCTATATTACCTTAGGATTTTCAGTTAATATTATTTACTACTTACTGTCACCTCTTAAAAAAAAAGCTTAGTACAAATGTTACGCACACTGGTGTAACGGGTCAATATTTATCAGTTTAAATAGACCGTTCGGTTATTTAAGTGGACTGCTACAAGACTCGCTTTACCGGTGGTGGCTGAAACTGCGCCTCCATTGTACAGTGAAAATACTTCTATTATTATAATGCAATAGCCTGGCTATTTAGGGCGATCCTACCACCACATGCACTAAAACATAAACTTATAATTAAGAAGTATTGGATTGTCTTCGGTCACCCCCGAGGTGTTATATTTTAATCACATACCGGATTTGGGGTAAATTAGTTAACAACAATATCAGCTTGCTCTGTTTAACTAGCATATTTGGTTTACCATAGGTATGGGTTTTAAAAACGCTATGATGTTTATAGGAATATTAAGGACCTTCTTCGTTTGAAGTCACCACCTTGTAATACTGTAGGCGGACGTTGTAAAACACCAGTGTTCAAACGTAAAAATCCTGCTAAAAGTGCTGGGAAACTTCTGTATTAATAGTCCGCCTTCGTGTTTTAACTGTTGGAACAACCGTATTTATTTT
>JACYFI010000947.1:0-15341 GCA_020975735.1 Ophiocordyceps xuefengensis
GGGATTCAAAATTTCTGGTTTAAATGCAGATTGTCCGTGTATTAAAAGGGAAACCAGCCCAGAACAAAGAGTTAAAGGGTTTCACTCAAATTATTAGTTAATAAAATTAGAAAGAGGTTTTTATTTAAACGTCGACACAGGATGGTAGGCTTAGAACTAGCCATAATTTTATGGACTCGTTAGACAGAGCGCCATGTTAAGCTATGAAGCATCGAAAATTTAACGAATCTAAAAACAAATACGGAAACCTTTGTACAGAACTGTCATAAGAGATACTTAACATAGACACAATTTAAATCCAGGAGGGCAGAATTGTGGTTGAGACACTTATACATCACTGTCATAGTACTTGTAAATTGAAGTTCTTGGTTGTAAATTAGTTCTATTAAACACATTAAATGAAAAAAGGCTCTATAATACATTTTAATAACGCAAGGATAAATGGCCAAAGTAATTAGTATTTAAATACTAACATATAATAGTAATTGGTGCTAAAAGTATAGTATTACAATTTATAATAAATACTTAGTGTTCTTATAAATAGGTATTTAAGTCTAAACCAGTTCTAATACTATTATGCCTCAACACGTTCTAGTATATAATTATTTAATAGAATTGGTTCTTATTAAAAAATAATTAGTTACAGGATACTGCTCGCGGTGTAGCCTGTCAGCCCCTTAAAAATGTATTTTTAAGTAGCTAGTTTAAAATATCTTAAAATGATTTAAAATACAATATGTCCTAGTTTAGATGTAATTTAGTAATATACTTAAATGTTAGAGATAGGGGCTTTGGGGGTAAAGCCAGAACGTTGAGTAAAATAATTGGTAATATTTTATTTTTTTATATAGAAATTATAGATAAATTTAACTACTAGTAGAAATTTTGACATGAGTACTAGAAAGAAATTTTTCCGCCCTTAAGCTTATTGGAAATTTAATAAGGCCTTCTAGTTTTATATTATTCTAAGATTTAAACGATGAGAAAATCTTTTTTTACTAAAGGGGCAACAGTTTTAGTATAAAATGGCTGGGGAAAAATATAATGATTTATTTGATATCTAAATAACAAAATTATATTTGTATTCTAGAACATAGACAAAACCGTTACCTAGAATCTGAAAAAAAAGTAAGCTAGACGAGACATACAAGGCGTGAAAATGAGCTAAACAATGATTGAATTGGGATTAAGAGACCCCCGGACGTTATGAATAACAACCAAACTCCGAGGACACCGCCTTTAAGCTCCCAAAAATAACCAAACTTATTTACGGAAAAAGTCTTGAGCGGCATCAGCTAATCACTGATCCTTGGCTAACAAGTTAGGGAAGAATACTCAGTAATAGAAATGGGTATATGCGGATTTACAACAATTAGTACCCGTGTAGAACTACTGCTGAAAAGAGCAACGAGTAGTGGTTTTGCATATCTTATTAATAGTGTAAGGTGTACTCATGCCCCCAGGGAAACTTGGCAATTTGAATAATGTAATTTACGAAACAATTTAGATAATATTACTTTAAGGGCAAACTAGGAAATTGATTGCCCAATCTTGGGGTTTTAACAGTTTAATTAATGAGAAAGAGCCAATTACATTAATAACATAATGAATCCTAACTTAATATATCGGGAATTTATTCTTTTTTTATTTAAAAAAAACATGCAGAAAGGATGCGCGTTCCATATATCTAGCATAAACAAATTCAAATTCTATAACATTCAGGTTAAGCGTACTATGAGCTTGTTTGTCAAATTTCGATACATTAAAAAGGAAAAAATTTCTTTTAACAGAATAAGGAATTATTTAAGATTAGTAGCCAAGTAGCTATTAGCGCAGCTGATATCGCGCAGATGGTTTATGAAGGCGTTCTCTATTAAAAGAGCCTTAGGAGATTATTTTTTAAACATTTAGAAAGCGTTATCCTTTGATACAGAAGAAGTGTGTAGATTTTTTAGTGGTTTAAAACCAAGTGGTATAATTTAAAATGATTAATAAGCAGCATCTACTACACAGGAATTAAAGCTAAAAAGTTGTCTCATAATTTAAAAGCTTCCATGAACTTCGGCTACATGCCTAAAGCAATTGCATCTTTAATTTCCCTTAAATAGGAAACGGTTGCAAGGACTCTTGGTAAAAAGAGATTCTGCCTATATAACAAACCCTTACTGAGTAATAGGTTTATGTAAGGAAAAGCGAAGGAATTTGTTTTTTGGTAAATATATATAAAAGAAGTAATGGGACTACAATATTTAGGTGAGGAGTGAAACTAGGTTTAAAACGAACAGGATAGAAAGAAATATTGCTTATTACAAAAGCCTTCTAACACAATGTATTTAAAAAGTCAGGTAAAAGTTTGATTAAACAATTTCAAACAGTAGAAGTCAAGTTTTATGATTTACATAGTCTGCCAGGATACTAACAACATATGTTATACCCTTACATTACGATACTTATCCTTTCCATGGTGATGCATAAGTAAGAATGACTTTTACATTGAAGGCTCGGCACGTAAAAATAGACCGAATTCATGAATTCTAAGAGAAGTTCATCTTAATAAAGGATGGTCTAGGAGCAATTTCCGTTCTATTAAATCCGGAATGAATCTAACGTATATTTTTTAATATTCTCAAATTTGTAACCACATTAGCTTAATCCTTTTCAAAGGACATAGAAATTTGTGGCGCGAAGGAACTTCGGGCCCAATTTGACCACCGTAAGTTCGGGAAATAAGGAGGGGCTCAATTTCTTGCTTAATATCAATAAAAGAAAGAAGCAATAAAATGATGTTGTTACGCACTGGCTTCAATTTAAACACAGCACTTTGCGTGAAGATAATAAAACTTAAGTATAAAGTTTGAAATCCTGCACGGTGCCGGCTTTTGTTAACAGGAGAATTAAATATACTTTTAATTTTAGGTCGACGGAACCCCCCGGTTAAAAGGCGGCCTTTAACGTGAGGGTCCTAAAGGTAGCGAAATGCCTCTGGGCCGTTAAATGCGGTTCTTGCATATATGGGTGTTAACCGATACGACAAGGCTGTCCTCTATTGATTGACTCCAGTGAAAATTGGGAATCGGCTGTGCAGAGTCAGCTTAACCTCTGTGTTAGACAGAAGGGGACCCTATGCAGCTTTACCTGTCACCTTATTAATTATAGAGTATGTTAGGAGAATTTTAAGACTTATATAGGTTAATTGAAGCAATGTGACGATGAGATATCCCTTTATCATTTATCTTTCATATGAAATGAATTTTGGTTTAGGATTATAAAGGAGTTATGATTAATCTGGCTTATGACGTCCTTTTTGACTTCGTGCGGTTTAGGCGCAACATGCTATGGAAAAAAAAACCAAAAAAGATTAATTAATAGAATAACAATATATTTATAAGAGTAACATCCACCCTAATGTCAACTTTTACTGTTTTATAATAGGATAGTAACCTTTGGGTAAGGAACAATCGGTAGGAGACGACAAATGTTATGGGGGCACTAATACCCTTTTTAAGAGTAAACGGTGTGTCTAAAGTATTATAACTTATTTGTTTGCAATATCTTTAGGTAAGTATACTTTTTTTAATCATATTTAAATTCTATTTATATTTGCTGAGGGCATGCATGCTTTTTTCCCTAGGGTAACAAATATTATACAGCCACTTATACACGCGTAAATATACTTAAAGTTTTATAATTTAGTAGGAGTTTATAATAATGTAGAAATTAGGAGATCAATGTAAAATAATTATGTGAAAACTTTTCAGCTTGCGCTTTATGGCTAAAAGCTTAGTTAAAGTTTCAGTATTTAGGCTTATTTTTTTTTATTCTTGCTTGTTCACACCAGCGGAATAAGCTACCGTGTGAAAAAAGATCGTTATTTTTAATATCTAAAAAGCGCAACGGACTAAATCTTCGCCTTACTGTTTTGATTATCTCACAAATTTGCGATTGCGAAGCGGGGGCAAGGACACAAATGCCAATAGGCTAGATCTTGCGATTATTGGGAAAAACCTACGTAGGGCATGCTTTGTCACTTTAAATTTTTTTTTTTTAGTTATTTTGTCTTGCTGCATTTATCGGTTAGGCTTCTGTATTTTTATCATAATCGCGTAAGCTACAAAACGCACCCGCTAACTTATTATCTGGCTAAACCTTGTCCCCCTTTGCTACGTTAAGCCTTGGGTTGAGGTGGGTATGGGTTCACATGTCTTTTAAAATTCACAGAATGGGCTTCCGCAGGAAATTAGAAGTATGCAAAACAGGAAATATTTCGTAGAAACTTTTTTGGCTTTATTAGAATTGTGTCTTTAGGTGTTAAGCGAAGCTTACGCCCTATAAAGCAAAGAAATAAAATTATTTATACGAACATATGGGTAAATTCAAGGAATTACTAAAATAGAAAACTTTTGAAGCGAAGTTTATTTTTACACAAATAATTTGTAAACATTAAAACCTTTCAACGATCTATAGGTGAGTATATTAAATACACAAAATCCTTTTAATAACTACCCGACACATTTATTAATATATTTTAATAAGAAAAAGAACAATCAATTTATGTCTTTCTTTTGTTGCGGGGGTATTTGCCATATCCCATATACCTCCAGATCAGGTTCATAGACCAGGCGAGCTAAAGCTAGTACCTTATAGGGATAGCTGGTTTGAATAAAGAGAGCTGCCCAACTACTATAAAACAATCATGAAAATATTTAACAATACTTAAATAAATAAATTCTAAGACAATTGCTTTAAAGAAAAAAAAAACGGGGAGATACTGGGAAAATTAAAATATTTTACCTTCTTTTCTAAGAAATGTGAAAAAAACTTATTTATTGTTACAATAAAAATTAATTTTAACAAATATACCTGTTAATAATTAAATAGTTACTAATAAATATTAAAAGTTTATTTAATTTATATTTCCAAAATTCATAAATTCGGTAGGCTCCTAAAAATTTATGACTACTAAAAGAAGACTGAAAAATTTTTTAAGAAGGAAATATGTGAGATACCGAAATTAACATACAACTCAATACAATCAAATAATTACTTTATATTACTGTAATAGAGAAACCTAATATTAAAACAAAAAAATATTTCAAAATAAATAAAAAGGTAATCAAAATTAAATAAAAACGTTTTTTATATTATATCAAAGAAAATTTGCTTAGCATAAATAAATAAGCCTCTAAGGCCTGCGAAGGAGCAAGTAGAATTACAAATATTCCCAATAAAAATTTCTAGTCTTAAAAAAACAAGGAAAATGTCTCTATTAATCTATTTTTTCTCTGATCGTCCATTAACTAAAAAAATCGTTTTCAAATTATACCAATGTAAAATATTTATCAACTTTATAAATTCCCATAATTATTTATTTTGAATAAAAAATACGTATTATTATTATAAATACTGAAAAGATTACCATATTTAAATGATTTTGAAAGAAATAAATGGACTTAAAAATGTATTCTCTTTTGAATAAGTTATAAATTTAAAAATAAACGCAAATAATTTTTTATACCTGATTTTTTTTAAGGTAAGCTTTTAAAATAAAATTGAATAAGGAAAAAAAATTGAAGTACTAATATAATAACATTGAATCTTATTTGATATCCTATCAGATGTTTTACATGCTTAGTTAGCTTTATAAAATTAAAAGGAAAAAAAAAATTTTCTCTTGTGAGAAATATGTTTGTTATATTGTAAAAGGAGCTTAATTTACCTTGTTATACTCATAAAAAATAGCTTAAGCCTCATAAGGGGTACCAGCGGAAGCAAAGCAGAGATAGAAATCTAACTCTATAAACTCAAAACCATTAATTTTATTTTTAAAGTGCCCCGGCCACCAAATATAAAAATTAAAATTAATTCTTCTAATTTTGAATAATACTGCTCGCTCCTTGTATACAATATCCTTATCTACGAATAAGAGTAAAGATTGATTTGGGCGGGTGTCTCTCAGGATAATTTTTTTTCTGGGCCTCTTTATCTGCAACAAAGGCTTCATCAATATACTGGGGCCACGGCAAAATTTATTAGGTTGATTGTTCTAAAGACTAAAGCTAATCTCCATAAATACAATATAGACATTCATAGGTTATAAAAAACATGTAAGAGGTAAAAATTGTAATAAAGGTAGATGATGACTAAACGTTATAGAGCAGATCGGGGCCTGTAGATCTCATTAAAATGAAAAGGGAGGATTGAGAATGTAGATCCATCTTTCGCAAAGGTTTAAGTGCATGTCTTTTTTAGAGGAAATTCTAATTCAATGGTATCCTTGTTTGCAGGTATATTAACTCATAAAACACGTTATTGGAGCTTTTGCCTGAAAAGGTTGGATTTCAAGTAGGGTAAATCTTATAGTCATCGGCTTTCTCACAAATAAACTACAGTTTCCATTCACTGATACTTTGTAACAACTCTTACTAGATTTCAGGTATGCGTTTGGAATGTTATTGTCATAAGAAATAAGAATAAGCTTTTTTTAGGCTTGGATTAACTTTCCAAATCCCTGGTTGCGCGCTTTGCCAGCGGCTTTTGGTCGACCAGCATAAAAAAAGATAAATGTTAATTAAAAAATAAATAAAACATAAAAATAGTTAGGCAGTTCTTAGGTTATGATACTGAATAAGCTGCAAAAGTTTGAGAATCACACGTTTTTAGCATTTACTTTGTAGTAATTGGACCATTTCGATAAATACCCTATTTAGAGGTACGCCACCCAAAATGCTAGTAGACTATAAGCACTTTTGGCGCAAGCCTACAGCTTATATTATTCTGAAAAATAAAAGAACCTTTTATACCCGTTTAGGGGGAATAGAATAATCTTAGTAAGTATTAAGGCCAAAATTAAATTGAGTTAACACTACGAAACGTAAGGAGGCTTTTCCCTGATAAATATCTTGGTGAGGGAATAGACCGGCTAAAGTAATAAATACAGAAAATACCAAGATTCATAAGGTGGATTACTAGGGCTTCTACATTTCTTCGGAGTGATTTTGTGCACTTAGTTTTTCTTCATTGCGCTTTGCAAGGCTTGCGCTAGAACAAAATATCAAGATATTAAATCGAAATCTTAAACTAGGGGTATACAAAGGCAATTAGTTTTACGGAGATTACTCAACACAGGGAGATAAGGCTCTAATGGATATTTATGGTATCTTCTATAATTGTGGATATCTAGTTAGGAAAAAAATAAGTCGGCTATTTTTCATGGTTAGAATTTGGTGTTACAAAATTTCGACATTAATGAAAAGTCCTTCCGTTTTTTTCACACCAATAGATAAATAGTATAACATCACAAGGATTTTTGAAAGATTGATGTAAAGTTGTCTTGAATTAATTGAGAATAAAAAGCCATTCTAACCGAACAAGGGATTATAAATAGCCTCCGGGCTATAAATAAAATCTAGTGGGGGCATACTTTCGTTAAGTAGTATGCCCAATGAATAAGAGAAGAGTTTATGATTTATAATTTATCATAATCTAGACCGCATAGAAGTGGTGGCCCTTAAATAGTACGTAATATTAAAGGGAAAATCTTAAATATATACGAAAGTAAAAATGAAGGACATAGGTCTAGAACCATTTATGAATGAAAAATGGGAAAATATTATAATTATTATAACATACTAGAACAAGCTAAAAATTGGCGACAACGTGTTGTACCAAAATGATCGCGTTTGGACCTCGCGCATGTCCAGGCTTAACTTATCCTTCATTCGAGACGCAGGAACTAGTAAGGGTGAGAACATGTTCGCTGATTCAAAAGTTCATGAAGCTGGGGGTTAAAAACGTCGTCAGACAGTATGGTTTATCTTCTTAGCTGGAATTAGGATATAAAAATAAGACAAATTTTTGTACGCAAGGAACAAGAAGAGTTTACTCATAGAGTTAAAATATTGGTTACTAACCTATGTTTACCTGGTTGTTTACGTGCCTAAAATAATTTAAATATATTATGCTATTTTATTATACTATCCCCTCTGTATTTATTTAAAATTAGGATGTTGCCTTTTTCAACTAAGACAAAAATGTAGAGCGTAGCACGACAGGAACGCTAAGTTAGATTAAAGGATAAGTTGCTGAAAGCTATTATAGGCCGAACTTATCCTTTTTAAGCATAATTCCTTAAATAATACGTATATAGCTAATACACGAAAATTTATAGGTTTATCCGTACGATATCTGTAGATTTTTAAGATTAAAGTACCTAAAATTTTAATAATTCCACTAATTTATAAAATATATCTATACCTTGAGTTATGCTTAAAGAGTAAATTAATTTGTTATGTGTAAATCAATGGAAGCAATGTGCAATTACCTTTAGCACCCGGGCTAACGATTAGTATACCCATTACGCAATTTTTTATATTTGTATTCGGCAAAGCTTGCTTTCTTTGCTATATTTTCTTTGATATCAAGTACTCAAAGCTCCACTTGTTACTCGCTTTTGAAGGTATTAATGTCATTGGTTTTTATTGTTTACCTCTTTAACCTTAACAGAGGTCACACATGCACTAATAGTTCCGAAGGGATGGGTCTGCAAGGTCAAAATAAGCATGTTTCACCCTTTAGAAATATGCTACCCATTTGTTGTTGCAGCTAATGGCTCTCGCGATTTTTTCTTGGCTTTCTGATCCCTAAAGCAAGTAAAAGGTCTATGGGTTTTGCTATTCTTTTCCTCGTTGAGGAAGCGTAACTTGTTTAGTCACCCTGATCTTTTCGAGTAAAGTAACAAAAATACATAGAACAACAAATTAAACTAAAGGGGAAAGCAAAAGCATAACGATAAAACAGTTAACAAAACAAACTCCTAGTGAGCGTTTGCTTCTATATAATAAATTCAAGTCATACACAAAACAAGAAAGTATAAATACAGGTTAACATATGTACGTGTAGGAGGCAATTCAGGAAGAGGTAAGGATAACATTCTGAAGCTGCTTGCTTTGTAGCCTCATTAAAAATAAAAAAGGAATAGTAAGTCAAGCGGATTACCGAATAGCGTCTTCTCAATTGCTACCACCGGGGTTCGAATCCTGCCAGTCTTCTAAGCGGTTGATGTACAGTAACATCGATCCGGCTCATGCCGGGGTATATAGGTGAAGAGACCAATACGGCCGGGTATTAGCGTTAAATATTTAAATGGTATAAAGCATACTTGGCTCGAAACATAATCAAGACATCTTTATTCGGGGAAGTTTTAGAGTGCAATAGAGTCCTTTAATCATAATTAGATAGCTCAAAGTGAACATAGGATATTATTAGGTGAGCTTCCATACTTTTGCAGCCGTTAAATATTGGTTAAATCAAATTTTGAGGGGCCCTCGCCCAAAAACTTAGTAATTGTAATATAACTCAACTCGATTTCTTGAATGGATTTTAGACGGTTTTACTGTGATGCCAAAATTAAGTTTTTGATTTAGTTAAAATAAAGAAACTTTGCCCTTTAAATATTTTTTATTAAGGCTTGGTGTTGGTAAAACATACATACATAGCACACGACATAAGAGGATAATACTGTATCTAGATTCTTTATTATCGCAAGCTATCGACCATATTAGGCAGAGTATTATTTTTAAGTCTTACTTATTTTTCTCTTTAGTATTATTAAAAATAGCCCGGCTTTCGCGGCTTCAGCTGGCCTGAGTCTTTTGCGATTTTATCCATTGTCCTGTTACAAGCCCTACCCCTACAAAGCACCCCTGAATGGTACGCAGGGAGTCAAAAAAAACACAAAGAAGTGAAAATATTTATTGTTATTTCAAATTTTGTGGACTCTTATTTTTCTATGCCTTGAAACGGGCTTAGCTTAGAAAAAGTCTGCTAGCAATATTCCTTTATGCAAAACTTTTTAATTTTCGTTATTTTATTGTGCGGCCTACTTCGTCAGCCACAGAAAAAATTAGGAAGTTGTTATTCTTTCATACACCCGGCCGATAAAAAGTTTTATTGAGCTTTATAAATAACTTAAATTTTGAACTTCAGAACTAAGCATTCTAAGAATTGATAAACTTTAAAAAAATAATAATGAATAAAATTAAGTAGTTTTTGTTTTTTGTGTTTCTCAGCTTAGCTAGTGCAGGAAAAATTTCGCTAAGCCCGAAAAAAGCACTAAAACGGGTTAATACGCTTAATTGGAGAAAGGCATACGGGCCACTCAGAATTAACAGGTAAAAAATAAGTGTCTCGGATTCACTTTGGCCCACCTGTAAGCTGCGGCAATGTTGGATTTGAATAAATAGTTTAAGTCACTAATGCTTTGAAAATGGTAAACAGGGTGTGCTTAAAGGCCACACCTGGTGGTAGGCTACCCGATGAGTGTTCAGTCACTCCTTAGACTACCAGGTAATTATGTACTAAGTTTTTTATTCTTGCATATTTTTCTACCAAGCCCTTGTATAGGAATTAGAAAATCAAAAAGCTCCAAAAAAATGAAACGCAGCTACCATTATAGTTTTTAAAATCAGTTTTATTCTATATCTAAATAAAATAATAAAGATTAAAATAAAATAAGTCGTGGTTTTGGACTAATTGTAAAGATATCTTCTCTATGTAATTTTCTGAAGCAAATACTGTTACAGTATTATTTTCAATCAGTGGCTAAAGCCACGCTCTAAATAAATTTAGAGCCTTAGGCATCTATTATTCTTTGACAAGAATAATAAAAAGGCGCGCACAACCCAATTTGTAAATCTTAGCAATTGAAATGGTGAAAAATCATTAATACTGAAGAAAATAAACGCCCTTTTCTTTAGAGGCATCACCAAATTTTGTTGTGCATTATTTTCTCATAATCTCGTATGTTTGGGTGCCTTTGCTAGAAAAAAAAAGAGTACTTCGGCCGACTAGGGTAGTGGTTTTATGTAACTAGAATTATATACAATTAATTTAGGTATGTTAATTTTAGATGGGATAGTCTATGGTGTTTTTTACACCTGATTCAATTTCCTTGTCTTCCTAAGTAAGCCCCGTGAGCCAATTGCGCAGCAGGGGGGCACTGAAAATTGCTTTGGTTGGTGAACGTTCAAGTCTTTACCGGTGGGCAGTGAAGTGGACTTCTAGTTATAAATGGTGAATCATAATGACTTTTAATCAATGAAAAATGGTGGGTCGATGCCCTGCAGAGTCCTTAAAAAATAAATAATTAATTTGGCTAACGAGTCTCTAAAATATTTTTAAGCCTCGCATCCCTTTAAAGGATCTTATAAGTAATATAACAAGGAAAAGGTTATCATGGTAAGGCAACCATTAGTAATGGCGGAGTAATTGGATGTTGGAATCAATGCCCCCCTTTAATAGAGGATATTTGCTTCCTTTTATTTAATTTATATCTTGAAAAACTGAAAATTTTTAATCTTTTAGTAGCTGCGTAACGCACTTCTTTATAAAGCGAAGCACGCGGGTTAAAAAATTCGAAAACCAGGCCTGCAAGATATTTTTTTACATTTGATTAAAACCTTAAGTAAAGGTCTATTTGATTAATTTCTTTGTAAGAGGCATATTTCAATTATTTTTCTTGCGGTGCTGACGACAGTATGCCAGCCAAAAAAGTATTAGACCAGCACCCAGAAGAAGTATAAATGCATTATAGCTTACGTGTTGTTTTTCAAGGCAAGCTAGCCTGAAACGAGGAAATATATACTGCTTAGGAAAAATATATTAATAATAAATTTAACCACTTTTAGGGGGTGAGATAAATTGCAAAACTAAACCTTGCACTCTGCGTTCAGGATTCTGATCCTGACCATCTCCCATAGTAGAAATTAATAAAAATATGTGCATTATCCTGTATGTTCCCACCACCAGGGGCCCTTATTATCTGCAAAATTATAATTAAGGCTGAAGGCGGAGTAGCTCTAGTCAAATTAAATAATAATTAATTATCCTTAATTAATAGTGGAGTTTGGTGAAACTAAGTAAAACCGACTTAGCGGGGAATATGCTACGCGCCGTAAGAAGAAAATAAAGCCATTGTATAACAAAGAGGGTTTGTTATATATGTATATTTAATTTCAATGTCAAGTATCTTTGTAGTATAAATGTAATGTTATGTAATGGAAGTGTTATAGGTTAATATGTTTTTAGAAAAGAATGTTATCATGTATAAAAATTTAGATTTAAAGCCAAACGGGCTTGTAGCCCAACGTCGGGAATAGGGTTTAATGGGTAGCCTAAAACTGGTTCATCGCTGTTGTCGGGTTTTACAAACTGATACCCGTATCCAATACTTTTATTTTATAATTTAAGGAAAATAATATAAAAATTATTACAAATTTAACTATAGGGTTAATAGAATGTTGGATAGATTTACAGGTATTTTTAGGGCCGAGTGTATGTACGGCTCTTTATTCGATATTAAATAATGATATGACAACTAAATGAGGGAAAAGCTCTAATTTTCAGGCGCAGCTCCTAATAATTCAGGGGATATTATTTTTTTAATTACTATAATATATAATCAAATAACCACAACTTAACACGTTAAGCTACAAGAGGCGCAAGACTCTTATAAATAATAACAGTATAAATTGAACATTGGTGAAGTTAACTAATTCTCTGCTATAACAATGAACTAATATCGTTTAAATATATTTTCATTATGTAAAATGAAGTCCATTTGAAATATCAAGCCAATGAATAATAACAACCTTGTAAAGAACATATATTGAAATAGGTGGTGTGTTGTAAGAATTGTTTAAGAGAATAAATTAGAGTGGACTTCTGAGGAATAATAAAGATTACTTTTGTATATTCTAAAGGAAAGGTAATTATTCACAACATTAAACATTGTTTACCATAATCGCCAAGTACTATGTAAGGTTACAGTAAAGTGGAAGAAGCCTAAACACATGCTTAAAGCCCCAATAGATTTTAGACTCTCTTTGCTACCTATTGGATTCTATTAAATTTGTGGATATTAAAGTTTAAATCAATAAACCTCTTTATATGGGACAAGATTATATCTACCTTAAAGCCGTAAAGCTTAAATTATTACAATATAGAATTGCTATATTAGGAGACAGGATATGCTTTTAGGTAACAATCGATTAACTCACGTGTTTGGTTCAGAGGTCCAAATTATCTATAAATAAGGGAGATTTGTCTTCCTTTTATTACGAAGTTATTCAAATTGAATGATGCGAGCTTGCAAATTTGTTTCCTGTTTAACCAAAGGAATTAAAAAGCGCACACACAAAAAGTGTTTTTATGACAATGTAACTTGCCTGTTATTATAAATTGATTAGTAACGCTACTCTGGCAGGGTTTTCAGTTGGCAATGGCTTGGTTTTCTTTGTGTTTGTGATTTATGAAGCATGGTCCCTATAACAAACATAGGGAGGGGGCAGGCAACCGACTAAACGTTGTGTTACAGGGTTTTTCTATTAAATTAAGATTATTATAACGTCAAACAAAATGATGGGTATAAACGGATAAAAATCTAGTAACACTTTAAATCCTGGTTATACCTCCTTCAGAAAGCAGTAAGTTTTTAGCTATATTGGCCTTGAAGTTATTTAAAACTTCCCTTACTTGCCTTCAAATTAAAAATTATCCAATTAAAGGGATGCATCTCCCTCAGCAAGTCTTTTTTGTTTTGTTAAGCTGTTTATTTTGTAAAAAACTCAGGCGTCCTTTTTTATGTGCATACCCTTTCTAAATTTTTTCTTGCGTGCCTGACGAAGTATGCCCGCCACAAAAAATACAGCTAATGGACTGACATATTTTTTAAAGTTTGTTTTTAAATAGCGTATGAGCAATAGCTTGCGGGCTAATGAGGCACCACTACCAAATATCTTATAGGTTTGTAAAGAAAAGTTCAATTAAAATAATAATATCTCGTTGTCTATTTTAGGTTAAACATAAATTTTTTGGTGTATTTGTCATTTGGGGTGTTCGAATCACCTCGAGATAAATTTTTGTGTGTAGCGAAAGCAACGCCTATTAGAACTTAGGGTTCTAGACCTTTCCCATAATTCAGTAGAGTGTTTGTTTCTAGATCACTTTAAATAAATAAGAAGGTAGTGTCTCTTATTTTAGAATATAAAGTATAAAAAATGATGGGCCGCTTCCCCCACATGAATAAAATACCTGTGTATACTACTTAAACGTGGAAGAATAAATCTAAAATTTATTTATATAAAGAGCAAATCTTGCATGGGCGCGGCTCCCTGCACAATAAAGGAGCCAAAAATTATATTTAAATTATATAGCTAGTTGCATATCCCGAAGGATTAAGCTAGCTAAAGCTTCGACTAAATGAAACAATATTAAGATAGGTCTAATTCACGATTTATGGGTCTTAAACACATCAACCGAAACATTTATTAAAATTTTAAAAGATCGTAAATTAGCCCCTGAAGCTTTAATAGAATCTCAAAAAAGCTAAGTAAGTTCCTTCATTCTGATGCGGAGCATATTGCTGAGCAATAAAATAACTGCATTTATTAGCAACCAGGCTTTGTAACAGTTATATATGAAAGATAAATATTAAACGAATACCCTAAATTGCCAGGCGAGGTAAGAAATGTTGGACACTCTAGTTTAATATAATTGTATAGAAATAAAAAGTTTTTAAATTAAAGTTGCGCATTACATTTGTGTCTGCTGGCTGGTTTCACAGTGCCGCTATTTATTCCTACGCTTCTTAGGTAGGCGTAGAGCTAGCTTAGGCTACCTGATCTCTTCTGGGTGAAACCATGCACAAAACAATTATTAAGAAAAAAGTATTAATATACTTATTTATTATTTTCAGTTAAAAATTAATATTCCAATTATGAATTATAGGGTTTAGAAAATCAAACACGTTTATTATAAGCTGTAAATTGAGCTCAAACGGTGAGAGCACATACTCTGTGTGTAGTGGCTCTGGTTCGAATCCAGGGCTTTACCCTCTTTTATTGTTACTTTTTATAATGATAAATATTAAAATATGGTAAAAAGTAATTTAAAATTAAGATTAAGTCCAAAATTAAGTTTACTGGATTTCGTCTGTTTTTAAATATATATAAAAAACACAGTGTTATGCCGCTTATGGTATGAAAGGTTTGTTGTTATATAAGGGTGATTAGTAAAAAGCAGATATCACCTATTGTAAGCATGAAATTTAAAGCAGGTCTTTGGTCATTATGCATAGAGATCAAAAGATGGTGCTTTCACAAATCCAATCTTTCTTTTAATGTTATGGTTATATTAATACTAATGAATGTATACAACATTAAAGTCCAATAACGTAAAGTAATTAAGATCAAGGTTGTTTGGTTGGTGTACATACAAGCACACATTTAAGTTATCCTCTTAATGAGAGAAAACAGAATCATTTTCTTGCTTGCCTACTGGCGGGC
>JACYFI010000948.1:0-15892 GCA_020975735.1 Ophiocordyceps xuefengensis
GTTAATCTCTTCTAGGTAGCTCAACTAAATAAATAATAATGAACCTAAACATGCTATAAACACCTAATCAAATTTATTACTAATAAGATCTTAACTATAAGCATAAAAAGGTAAATACAGTATCATTTCTGGCACTTAGCGGAGCGAGGGTGTTTGCATAGGATTAGCCATTATAAGTATTCACTTCTTCCTAACACATTGGGCATTAAAGAATACAAACATACTTAATCAAAAATCAAAGATAATATAGTAATTAAATCTTAAAGAAGTAGTAAGGGCGAAAAGGTATTCTATCTAGTAACCAGGTACCCCTAAGGATTACTAGTTCCAGCCGAATCGTGCAGCAGGCTTTAATGCAATTTGTACTAATGCCTGTAATACAAAAGGGTAATACCAGAAGTGTGTGCGAAGAGATTTTTTAAAGTGCGTGTATTTACAGAGGCAAACCTCCTCAGATGACAATTAATGGGAATATAATTTTTACAAGTTATGCTACTTTAATATCTAATTACAGTAATTTAGAACTATGTTCTTAAGATTTTTAAGCGCGCTTTAGTTGAACAACCCGGCTTCACCTGGGTTCGCAGCAGCAAGCCACTTCCCAATTTAGGGGGTTATCGTGTTTAGAGCTTATTGTTTGTACAACTCACTATTAGTCGTCTGAACGTTCTTTTTAATTCATAATTTAGTGACGCTTTGGCAGTAAGGATCCAATTAAGTTCGCGCTCAAAATAATTAGATGTAAGGGGGGTATTTATTATAGTGTCTTTTTGTAATTCTCCCTTTGCCTCTTAAAAATAATATTTTTTAAGGAGCCCGTATTAAAGATTTAGGTATTTAATTTGTTATAACGGAATCGCAATTTTTTGTAGATTTTTTAAACATTTTAGGGTGATGATTGTACTTTAACCCTATTCAAAGAATGTAAACCGATTTAAAAGAAAAAGAAATTTAAAAGGTTTGTATATTCAGACTTGGAACTAACAACTAAATTTGAACGTGTAGTTAATGAGTAGATCTAATTTTTCTATTAGAGTATTAAATACTAATTTAAATGCTTCTATAAAAATTATTTATGCATTCTTTGTTTTAATTTGAAAACAGGCCAATGTCATTATTCCTTTTTAAGGCGAAAAAATGGGAACCCTCCGAGCAATGGGAAATCTACATTAAATATTAAGGAGAATGCTAACAATGTGTATACCATAGCACTATAAGGAAGTGTTAAAACCAATCATCTTATTTTTTCTCTTTCCAGATTGGTAGTTAGTATTGTTTTAAATATTATTTTTTGATATATGCATAGGCTACATTAAAATTGATTGACTCTTAGTTTCGGTTAAGAAGAAACTACTATCATTATGCATTAGTAAGGAAATATAAACTCTTGTATTCAGTTCATTATTACTAAGTTTTACCATTTGTGGGGCATTTCCAAATCCCTTATATAATATTTTAACTACAACACTAGTATTAAACATCCAGAATGAATATACTCTAAAGGTAGAAGAAAGTCATCTCAAATGTAAAAATAGTTCATATTTTAATTTGTTATATATCCTCTTAGTTGTCCCTAGTTGATTTTATAATATAACCATCTCTCCTTCTATTTAAGCCTCACCAATAACTATAAAGATGAAGAAGGTTAATATAATCTTTTTATCAACTGTTTTACTAGTTTCCTTTTTAAAGGGCTTTTTTTAGTACCATCCCTACTTTGTAAGGCAAATACTGATAATAGAAATTTATCAAACAAATAGCGCCAAATTAACTAACAAACTGTATTTGCGTTTGCCTCAACTACGTTTTTGTTCTGATTCGAAGGTATAGCACTTATTAATTAGATTTAACTGCTGGACCTCATAGGCTCATTTGACCGTACGGGTAAAACATACAACTACTTTATATTAAATGCCTGAATTATATTTCTCTGTTTCGGAAATATTACATTTATCTAAAAACATAGATAAAAGTTTCACCACTTGTAGCATTAAGGGCAGCGTGTTCAAGCTACCTACTAGTGACCCAGCCCTGTCGCGATTTTATGGAGAACCCGCGATCTTGTACACTAATTAGTATATTTTAATCCCGTTTTCTCTTAGTAATTGCCAAACGAATGATTATTAGTATTTCTTCCCAAGACCCTGTCAGGAATTCTGCTGTTAAGTTTTTTTGTTTTTTCCATAAATTACTATAAACTTTATACCACAGGGACTAAAGCTTATAAATTAATTTTATATGATTCACAATTAAACGTTCCCTTTAATAATTTACTGAACCTTTTGTAACGGTTATTGTGTATAGTTTAGTTTGACACAACTTAAGGCTTCTGCTGTTCAACTATCTATATTAATTTTCACCATAAATCCTCTATTATTAAGTTGTTTTACAAATAATTGATTTAGACATTCTTTTTCATTAATTTAAAAAATCGCCTGTTCTGATAATTACGCATTCTTTTTCTATTTATAGAGCTGTTGCTTTATAGGCTTCATTGTTTTATAACAAAGGGTTTACCCCCTGTTTAAATCTCTTATTTGTTCTTCTACCGTTGTTCACTATATTTTAGTTTCTTTTTTTATTTCTTGTTACTCTTTATGTTTTACCAAAACTAGATCCAGCGTCAGTTAATTTGTATATAACAGGTAAAAGGGAAACTTCTATATAAAAGTTTCTTCTATAGTTTAATATTTCCTTTATTATTTACTTGGATAACATATTCAGAAATAACCAAACAATGAATTACGAAGTTATTTATACCATATTTAACTAACTGAATTTTTCAGATTTATACCCACTGAAAACGATAAAATGAATTATGTAAACCAGAATTTTATTTTCCTGTAGAAGCAGATCCTATATAATAAGCTTCCAGTTTTTTATATTTAAAATCATAATAAATACCCTACGTAGTCCTTTAGTTCTTAGCTTATATTTGTACGAAGAGATCTTGAACCTAAATTAACAATAAATAAAAAACATAAGGTTTAATATTTTAGAATCTTAAAAAATGTTCTATATTTTCTCATTTAGGATTATAGTATTTGCAGAATAATAATTTTTTAATTGTTGAGCTGTTATTATTATTGTATGTATTAATATCTTACGTAATCATTTTCGGGGCTATTTTTAAAGCTAAACCCCAAGAAACCTGACCTATATAACGAAAGGGATTATGCATCCTATTACTCAAGGCTAAATGTTCTTAGGACTCTATATGATGCGTAATAAAAGAACCCCTTACCTAGGTCCACAGTAGACTAAGAAAAAGAATGCTTGAACTGTATTACGTGTAAGAAAAACGAAATAAGTCACCGCTTGAACGCACGCATAATATGCTAACAGAATTGGAATGCTTCACTATACTAGGGTTATAATGCCATTAGCCTAAAGTTACACCTGTAATTTATTTGGTATACGTAGACAAAGCCCTACAATGAACCCCAAAAATTCATAGATAATTTGAGATTGGGTCTGGGTTCGAATGGATCGATTTATATAAGCCGTTAACTAATTTTAAGAAGGAAATGATTTTTTTAACTATATCTAAGTGTTATATTTTAATGTAATAAATTAATAGGATACGTACACATAACCACAACCTACCTTTACTTTATTTATAAACATAGTAGTAGCACACTAACGTCTTAATTAATTAATATCTCAATAGGTGCGTGCTTAATTGACCTTGACGGCAGGAGGCCGCAACACCTTGTCGCCTACGGATGGATTTTTTAATATTTTTTAGGCGGTATTATAAGTGTATAAAAAGTATTATTTCTTTTTGCTTAACGCAAACTAATCTATTACTTAATCAAATTTCAAATAAATTATAATCACTTTATATAAAATATTAACTCAAATTTTGCAAATTATTTCTTTGCAATTTAAACAAAATAACAAAGCCTAGGGGCACGCCTACTAACCCTTCTGTGCACCCCCTATAGTACTTTTATTAAACTTTAAGTGTACAAATAAATGATCACAGTTCCGAGCATAGATAAATATGGCTATTAATCCCCCGTCTACTCGAATATATAAGGCTTTTCACACTGTTGCTTTTACAATAATACATAAATCCTATACATGATATAGTACTTTTTTAAGCCTGGGCTCAGTTTTTTCTGATTTTTTTCCTTTCAATTTTGTCATTTCTGAATCTGAATCACTTTTTGTTTCTTTTACGTCCTTTACCTTATCCTTCCTTCAAGCTAAAGTAGCTACCATTTGATGTCGATTTTTTTTCTTTTTTCTCCTCCTTACCCTTTGTCTTTTACACTTCACTTAACAGTATCTGAACATTTTCTGCTTTTGTTCTACTCTGTAGCGCTTTGTCTTTAAGTTCTTCATTTATCCCGTTCCCTTTGTGCAAGCAAATCAATCACTATCTGTCTTCTACAGAATCATTATCTCAATCTTGTAGCGAACCAGAAGCTTCTCAGGCATCGGGCTCTACGTTTGACCTGTACAGATAGGGTTTCGCCATAAAGTGCGGGGTTGTGATGGTCCAGCGTTAGGTAAATGGGACATGGTGCCAGATGGTTCCAGCTTGAGGGATCGGTCTCAGACCACCCCTTAGTGAGCTTTACGTTTTGCTCCCGATCTTACATAATCCTTCTGTCTGTTCAGTCTTCCTGTCCTACCCTTCTGACAGTTAGCTTTTCTAAAGAGAAGATAATAATCTCGCATTTTCTCATCGTTATTTACAAGTTTGTTGCTGGATCTACTCGACACCCGAAGTTACAGAATAAAAGTAGCGGTCTTAAGTTAAGAACATTTCTCGTTTCTTTTTCCTATATCATAACCTCCTTGTTCGCCTTGCATACTATTAATTGCTAGTGGGCGTCCTTGACGAAAAAAAGGGGTGTGGTGAAGAAGTTCTATATAAAAAGAACCACCTATTGGATTGAAGTTAAATACCTAAAAAGATGTCTTGTTTCCTAATAATTGGAACTATAGCTCAGACTCAAGATTTTTTGATTGAACCCCTGATAGACCACAATGTTTTCCCCTCGTCACTTAGATAAACATGAAAATTACGATTAGGGCTATTGAACTGATACACAAGATACCTATAACTGAATTAAATAAATCAAGACAATGTTGGTGCGAAAGTATATATAGAGTTACGGTAAAACAATACTGAATAAGTATATAAAGAGCGTAATACTTTACGTACTCCCTTTACTTAAAATTCGGAAAACTCGTTTTTACCTATTTGTTGTTAACATTACTGCCCCATACATACGACCTAACCATTCCTACAACTACCTTACAATCACTTAGTTGTTTTGACCCTTGTCCTATAATTCTAAAAACTGTATTAACTAATAATTATAGTATAGAAAAATTCTAGTAAGAAACGTTGGTTGAAAAAACCAAATATAAAGTGCCTAAACTAGATAATTTGGAAATAATGATTAGCACTAGGTATAAATTCAGGATATACCAAAGGCTAAAAGCTGGAAAATTATATGTGAAATTTTTAGGGTCAAAAATTTAAATAAAAGGGTACAAGCAAAAACTTCTGTGCTATTATCTATTTCTGCATAGGGTGAATAAATAATACTAATTATCTGTAAGAATCCAAGACCCTAAACCAATAATATATTTTAGTTACAGTTACCAAAATATATTGAAATAGAAGCTAAGATAAACTTAAGAGTTAAACTATACCGAATTGTCGCCTTTCATGTGCATTTTTATTAATTAATTTTAACGGGTTCCATTACGGTTTAGTAAAAAAAGTTAATATATACTTTAATGAATATAAGCTGTTATAAATATCGGAACCATTACTGCTATCAAAATACACGGTTTATACTACTAAGCAATACTTGAACCTAAAAGCCAGAATCTAATATGAAAAATTTTTACTCATAGGAAATCCTGTCAAAAAAGGGAAAGCCACTAGACTAAAAGATTTAGAAATTAATATACCTGTATAAGTTAAAAGGTACGAATCACAAGAATCCACCATATGTTTTCTTGAGTTTGATTGCAACTAAGCGTTGTAACTACAGCACCTCCACCAAGGGAAACTACATCCTTTGTAAGAAAAGCGTATTATAAATGGAATATACCAATTTTAATAAGAAAGATAAAAACCTTATAGCTATAACCATCATACCTAAATTTAGCATAGTCGAATAAGCAATTATTTTTTTATATTTGTTTGAATAAAATCCCTAACAGAGAGCAAACACAGTAGTTGTTTGCTTCTAATCATTAAACAAAAAGTAATTACAAGTACCTCATCTTTGTATTCAATTAAGGATCATGAACGAATGTATAAAATATATAACACCGACCGGGTAACCATTGTGCACCTGTGGATAACCGCGGAAACTGGCGTGGTCCTTCCAATCGCAATGGTTATCCAAATAAATGAGACCTAACCTGTTAATTTTTGCCCATAGCTACCGATTATAAACAATTCCTGAATTATTATTATAAGAACATTTCGTTAGTGTAGGGGCTCTTGAGAATATTTAATTATAATCTAAACTAACCTAAAACTTCCATAATGTTACAAGCATACCCATTTTAAAACAACAATCTCCCACTCTATTTAGTTAAAAATGCCCGGTAAAGAAACTTTGATTTACTGCAAATTTTAGTAAAATCAAAGACTAACTAGAAAGGTAGAACAAACCCCGACACCTTCTCACCCCTAAGAAACATAACAGGTAATTATTTCCGAGTTCTACTAGTAATCATGAAAAGTAGAACATAGCTTAAGATAGCTAAAGAATTTTGATTATGCTTTTCTTTTTAAATCACAATTTTAATCCTACAAATTGATTTTATTGGGTGTTTGATCTAAACAAAATTGTTATTTTCTTTAAAAACTTCTACCTACTATTCATACCCAGATTTATCTTTCTAATTTGAATTTATACCTTTAACCGGAAAGATTGAGGGCCACGATGAATCTTAAATTGTGGATTTACATCAATCAAGATAAGTCATATAAAGTTTTAGAACCTATAATAGGGGTTTTTTTTTACAGCAAAAATGGAACTGTTATATTGGTAATAGTCAGCAAAGTCATATTGTTAAACTAATTATGCAGATTTCACCTCCGTATTTGTATATATTTCCTGATCCGTAATATCACCTATGTATCTCCATTAATCTAAGATCTCACTAATGTTGAGATATTCTCTTAAATTCAATTGTACTTCGGATACCTAATTAGTCTGTTGGTTGATGGCATCGAACCATAATAGTTTCCCCTCTGCACCTAACAAATCCTGAAAATAATTGGTCTAAAATTACTTATCCAGGAATATTATACAGGTCTTTCAAAGAGTATCACCCTGCAAACTCCTGATCTTAAACGTGTCAGAATAACCAAATTTCATTGTGCTGTTTATTTTCATTTGATTGTCAAACTTTTCGACATAGTACAAATGCGGCTTTGATTTATTTACAATTCTTTACCGCTTGTATAAACAATAATAAAATCCGGTCGCTTTTTGAGTTAAATAACGGAATTATTTTTTCAAATAACATAAATAAGTATTATTTAATCGTCAAATTGAATCTATTGAATAGTTAACTTAATCTCTCGGTTAGAAGCCATAACCTATGAACCGACACCATCCGTAAGTGTATGTTAATAGTACTATATAAGTTAAACATCTTTTTGATGTAGAGCTAATTGCACAATTTCAAATTAAACACGTCAACCAAATTACATTGTTTTAATTTCTGATCTACTATTATCACTAGAATAACCCTCACCGTCTATTAACACCAGATCAGACTCCTAGGTTTAGCAACTGTAGAATTATAGGTACGATAGTTTTTTAGATCGAATTGTTTAGATGGGGGACTTTGACATAGGAGTTTCAACCTTGTTTGCTGATTGAAACCAAATGTTTAAATCCCCTGTTTCTTGAAATACCCTTATAGTACACTTAAATTCGAATAATTCCTGGACTTGAATCATCAACTGCCGTCACTCTTTTTTGCTCTTTTACAGCGCCAATACTGTCTAGTATTAGTTGACTTTAGAATCCGGATTGTTCCATTTCGTTTCACTCATCTAATGCTTGTACCGTACCTGAAGGTAAATTCTTCGTTCATAAATCAGTTTCTCAATTATAGCTTGGTACCTGAAGCTTCTAGTAATAGCCGCGGGAGTTTCACAGGGTTTTTCCCCCAAGTTACACCTTTATCGCCTGAGTGTCCTTCGAGGATCATGGCTCATATACTCCTCTAGATAAGATATGAACTAAAGAACTTAGTATTAATACAGGTATATAAATAAACTTGTAAACTATCAAATTATGAAAATTTCATACCTATTAAAATGATTTAAACTATTGTAAAATCATCTAAAATAAGTATATAGTACTTGTTATTATTTAATCCCTCACTTCAAAAATCCAATAATAGCTAATATTGTTGTGAAATTTTAATAGACACTTAATAAAACGGGCTACCTAGAAACAGCACCAATTTTTCATCCAAAAAGCCGAAACTAACACCCAGTAATGGTTAACCATTATATTAAATACATTATTTTAATTTCTTACTAGCAATTACTTCCTCTTAGTCCATTTAAAAGCAACTAAATTGCTAAGCCAATTCAGCGGTTCTTGCTTCCGGCAACTACCTATAATGGTCGATGGCATCGGTTGTCTATAATATCGTCAAAGGTAATAGGAACTTACCAATATTAGGATTCGTTTATAGATATAGCATTAATTCTTAGAAATAAGCAATAATTTGATATTTTTTTATTAAATTACGAATCTAAAGATTCCTATTAAAAAAAAGTACTAAGGGTTAAAGCTCATGCTTTTTATTTTATATTTATCACATTATTCTTATGTATATACGCTAAACATATTTTATATATTTTAGTTTCGTTAATGCTAAGGGGCAATTTGTAGATTTGAACTACAAATCCTTATTCCGTAGCATCTGTTTTCCCTTTTAAACTAATACCCCTTTTAGTATGAGCTGCACCTAGGGGCTTTGGGCTGTAAGGACTTTCTTGTCCCCTAAACCCCCCCCCGGCCCGGGATACAGAAAAATAAATTACATCGACCCAAGCCGCACAAAAATTACTAAAATTGACATTATAAAAGTTAAACATTATGTAAGTCATTGAACAAAATTTGTACTATATTACGAATCAATAACTATAGCATGAGAAACTGGTGTAATATTACTACATATTTCTGAACCACTGACCATAAAAATACCCTTGTCAATAATAAAAATGAAACAGTGTTTAGTCTACGGCGATTGGCATCATCATTTAAGTACCAATTGAGGGGCAAGAAAAGATGTAATGTACTCATCCCCTGATGGTTATAACAAATCTAAAAAATGTGTTAAGCCTCAGGACTATAACTCTTTATCTACTTCTAACATTTTAATCCTCCTTGTTCAAATCTAGGGTTCTGGTAACCTATATAATGAATCAAGAAAATCTATTTAAAATTTCTTTCATTAGAATCTGAATAAAACTCAGGTACTGGTACTTAAATATCATGTGTGAACTTCCGCTAAAAATGTCATAGAGCGGAGCATTATTTGCACCATTAATATAAATAATGTTACAAAGATGGAATAAGGCTAAATAAGGTCTTAATATAAATGCAGATTGGTTATTGTTCAAACTTAGACTGCGATTAAAGTCTATAATTTCCATGTAGTTTCCTACTACGATGAGACTATATATATATGTTTTAATAAGTGTTCACGGTGTAGTCTCTAGGGAATTTTATATTTTCTGCTGATTTTACCATTTGTTTACATACCATTTAAGATTTTTTCACTATTAAATCCTTCAAGACTTTTTTGAAGTTTCCAGCATATAGTGAAATTGTATCATAAGTTATTAGTAAGCTAAGATTGTGAACTGAATACATTTATATTTCTCTTCGAAGATTTCCCCTGAGTTTTTATATCTTTAATAGTATGCCACTTTATCTAAAATTTAACCAGCTCTTATCTAGTGAAACCAAACTACCTATTTCAATGTTAACCTGTTTCAGATGAATCACCTTTCGTATATGTATATTCGGATTTACCTCTTTACGCACTCCCATTCTTTAACTTAATGTTTCTTCAGAAGGAATCTACCTTAAAGCTTTTCTCTCATTACATCCAATTAGCCTGGATTATTATGAGTTTTTCCCAATAAGGTTATTTATCTTATTTACTTGTTCTTTAAACTTATTAAAATATTTTATTTCATCTGAGGCAGTACGACCGAGATAAGCTTGATTTTTCCTTTAACATACATTCCTCTTTTAAAAGACTTACTAATCTTCGCTTTAGTTTGTCGGAGTGTTTATGATCAAGGGAACCTGCCGCTACTTTTAGTATGTAGACTATTCAGATTTAATTTATCAAAGTAATGTAGTTCCTCCAAAGAAAAGCAAAATCAGAGTAGTTTCACGTATTCTAAATTTAAACAGACAAATTATCATAACCCATATTTAATTATTCTCTTGCAATTATTAAACTATCTCAGTTATTTTAAATAACTAAGGTTTAAAATATTTTTGAAATCTTTTTTAGATGGTCTTTTAGGTCTGACCTACTATAAAATATTCATTTTGTTAATTATTAGTTAACATAAAATCCTGCATTTATTTTATTCTCTTTTAGATATCCTTTCTAGCTCAAAAGCCATCTAAAGATACAACTTTTACGGGCTGGGTTTACTTTTAATTAACGAGGGGTTATTAACTGACGAGTACTTAAAATACGTATAAAACTAACGGGAATTTAGGCATTGTGTCCACTAATTCTTACAACCTTTGAAAGCACTTTCTACAATGTCGTTTAAATACATTTGTGTGATAGGTAGGTGCATCCGGACTAGTTTTTTATAAAGAATGAGATTCATTCCTACACTAAATGAGATTAACACTTAAATAACTACAATGATGTATATAGGGGGTAACTTCAACTAAAGCCTGTCCATTTGTGGAGTAGCGCTTATCTTGGGGAAAATAGAACCTCAGGCCTAGGCGCGTCTAAGTATGATAAATGTATTAATAAATTTTTCATGTTTGGCTTTAAAGACTTATAGATCTTAACTCTATAAATAGATTTTTATTTAGTTATACACATTACCTACTCCCTCCTCCTTATAACACATTCAAGCGTATAAACAGTTTACGTTATAACCAAACAAAATTAAGCTCGTTATAGTAATAATAATGTAATCTCTTAGAAAGACCGATACGGCAAGTTGCGTCTTGAGAAAGCAAAACTAATAATTTTGAGTAAAGAGATAATTGGTTTTTTAATGGAAAAGGGTTTTCTAGTACACCTACTATTAAACAACCCAAATACTATCCTATTTCCCCCTACCTCCGCCTATACACCCACTGTTGCCAACCCGCACCTAATTAATGTTTTAAACGGGATGTAACACGGAAATGCCTTATTAATTATAAACTCTCTAACATGAAGGTCCTCTAATATCTACTCTTTGCCCAAAAAGTTTATTTTGTATTTTTTATGAACCTCGAGACTAGGTGACGATATATGCGTTGCCTCAGCCTTATGAATTGGAAGTTTTTTGCATATTTTTTCTGAGCGTAAGATAAAAAAATTAAGTGGCCACTGTAGGCATGCTTTAGGTTTGGTGTGGGAAGAAAAGGCCTTTAAAGTTTTATTATTTGCCGTATAAAGATCTTGTACCAAATTACTTTGAATTTATACAAAATTAAAAGAATTGTCTACTATCTATTTTTAATGCAATTTTCACCTAATCAAATACAAAATCCTGCAAGAAATAAATAACCTATAAATAAAGATACTATAATTAAAACCTGCATGTATCCCAGTTTTTCATAGCCCTACAGACCAAAAGGATAAATTACCAGATTTCTAATCTCACTAAATGATATACCTAAAGGAAATAAAGAATTAACAAATTGAAGTTCTATTTGACCTAAAAAAACTACTGAAATCCTCTCCGAAATTAGAGTATTTCTCTTTGTAAGGGGTTATGTGGTTCTAAATATAAAATTAAGAGTAAAAATAAAGTGTCAATATTGAGCCAACATAAAAATAAAATGTCATACTACTCATTTACCATAAAAAAGAATTTGTACCAAATGGTAACCCATGCTTTAGCCACTCATTATTAATAATAAAGATAAAGAATTTTCGTAAATGTTATACAGGATATAACAAAAGAATATAGGAACTTAGATTATAGTAGTATTTATTGCATATTCTAAAACTTAAAAATTTTTGTGCGTGACCGGTGGTCAGCCAAGAATTGTTTTTGTTAAATAGCCCGAGCTAAACAATTACCTCTTATCAGTACAGCACCTTTTAAATTACCAATTTTCTAATAAAGGTATTAATTTTATAGTCCGGTATAGGCTGAACAAACATTTCTTTTACTATACTTAAATAGTACCAGGCCTATAACACTAGTTAATTATTAAGCGATTAAGGACATAAGAAATATTAAAGCCCTTTAGACTATTCGCTGCACTTAATCCAGTTTGTTACCCAAAGAATCCGCTATTAAAGGGGGTACACCTCAAATGAAAAAACTAAAAATAGCCTAAAACTTAAATAGCTATAAACAGGGATTAATATAAAAGTAACCTTTTAATTGAATTTACTAATTCTAAGGAGGATCAGTTTTATTCCATTTAATTCTTTATGTTCTTTATTTTCACTTAGTATAGCAATAAAAGGAAACCTTTGCTACATATTATGAAAATGCATTTAACATTACAATTGTATATTGGTGATAAATAAAAATACAATGCTGAGTTGCTCAATTACAGATATACCTTAAACCAATTAAATATAACCCACATGACTAATTGTACATAAGGCAAAATAATCTTTTTAATTCCTAAACTTGAGTTAAACGTACGACTGCTTCTATTTCCAAGGAGAATAAAGAACTCCTTATATAATATGATAATTTCAACTCATTTCATTGTATGAGACC
The DNA here is from genome assembly GCA_020975735.1 of Ophiocordyceps xuefengensis. Classification (NCBI taxonomy): domain Eukaryota; kingdom Fungi; phylum Ascomycota; class Sordariomycetes; order Hypocreales; family Ophiocordycipitaceae; genus Ophiocordyceps; species Ophiocordyceps xuefengensis. The sequence continues at coordinate 12,962 of JACYFI010000948.1, forward strand.
CATGAACTCCCGTAAATAACTTAGCTTGCAACCATAAAAAGTAAAATATGGAAATTTTAGTAGTTAAAGCATTAAAAATGGTCTGTACGTAGTAGGGATATAGCCCATCAAACGTCCATATGATGTCGTTTTAAATTTATCGGTCCCAAGAAATTTAAAAGAAAATAACACATTTAAAAATCATTGATTACTCTCAAGAAGTATTTATTTTAGATATGTTACCTTTATTTAATCCTGGTCATTTTTTGACGAATCTTGATGAACCCTGTGGTTGGCTTAAATGATTTTTTGTTTGTTACCATTTTGCTACTTTAGCCTTAAATCTCAAAATCCCTATGATTTAACAACCAAAGAACAAGGGTATTTTAATGAAAAAAGGTAAAATCTTTCATAATTTTAATTTTTGGAATGATTGACATCAACTCAATTTAACATCTTTTATACGAATAAGTTTGACCACATCCAAAGAAATTCTACTAACCTTTTCATATAATTTTAGTCTTCTAATATAGTTGAGTTACCTACAAAAGTAATACTACACGACTCCGTTTTATGTAATTTAATTTTCTCTAGATATAATTTTAAAGACAACGTCACCATCTTTGATAAAAACCAGCTACCCATTGGGTCTAATTTGAACTAAGTGGAATAATGAGGTCTTGCCCTTAAAGCAACAGTATCAGTGGAAAAAGAACTCTTAATCGGGAGTAAAAGGAGTTAAATCCGTTATATTTAAAGAAGCTCTAATTTAATTATTTTTAGCAAACCCTTCAACCTCTTAAATGTTCCCCTCGTTGCTCATAACGACTACTATTGTGTTAAATATAAAAATCAAATTTTTGGAGTTTTTTTTTAGGAGGATGATTTGTCAAAATGTCGGTATTACTTTTGTATCAATTTGAATGTAAGAACCTATGTAAAATCACAAACAACCTATTTCTTCTTTACCTCATTCTTGCCTGCTTACCAAAATAGGCTTTAATACAGTTTTTAAAAAAGGATACTTAGGCTCTAGCAGTGGAAGTTTATTTGAAAATAACCTGCCAAATTGTCTACTACTCAGGTTTTTTCTAGGTAAATACGAATCTTAAAACGATAAAGCCATGCGCCTTCTGCGATCAGAAATCCTTGATATAATCAGGTGGTCCAAGGTAGTTTTGCTATTGTCTAAAGTTAGAAACCAGTAAATAAAGGTTGATCTTTGAAATAATTTGGGTAGAAGGAGGATTTTTAACGTATACGTCATGTTCGGAAGACCAGTAGAGTATACTTAAAACCGGAAGAAATTTAGAATACCACATCATAACCTTACCATTTCTCGTTGCTCCTTTTACAATAAATTCTCTTGGTCTGAATGTATTCTGACCGTTAGAATCCCGCGGAATTTCCCATTTTCGTTTTTTACTCATCCTCTTGGCGTTATGTACTATACCTGATATTAGGTTCGGCCACCTCCATATATGTCATATATGCTTAGTACTCAGAAACTTTAGGGGGGTTTCCCCGGAATTTGATAAGTCTCCCAACGTTTGCTTGGATAAGGGGTTTCCCAAGTCATGTTTTAGAGATCAAAATGAAATTGGGGCGACTTACTATAAATAAAAATCCTAAGTAAATATAACTCAGTATATTTTATATAGTAAGGGTTTATATCATAAATCTTTATAGCTTTATATCACTTATACTTGAGATATAAAATATATTATTTCTAGAACTAGTACTTCCCTGAAATGGCATATAATAAAAACCTGTCCCCTAATAACTGAACTGGAAAGAACTCTATTACCGAATCACTCCCCCCTTCCGACCGATAAGGAAGGTTTCCATCATACGGCCTCCAGACTTGCCCTTATATTTTTTTTTTTTATTTCGTTGTGGAAGATTGTTTTATGACATGATGTGTTTTTCAGTGGCAACTTGCTACATATGGTATTTGCTTACATCTTTTCGATGCCACATAATTGTTATGTACTTGTTAGCTTAGGCATTAAGTCCTTCATCAAATACGAACGTGATGCATCTCCCTCTGTAGTCGGAAGTTACAATAAAACACAAGTAATCCTTCCAAAGAAGCTTTGGGGATTAAGCTTCCGGCGGCCATTGAATTATAGTATATATTATCCATCCGCAACCTTTCTATCTTGAGAAGACGCAGTGTTTATTTCCGTAGTACTAGGTTTACGAACCATGCCTTACCTGCCCCTTTAAGGATTTTTACCATAAGTTTGCAAATATTTTTAGCTTGAGTTCCGCTTGAATTGGCTTGCTAGAAGTCTGCACAAAGATCTTCAGATATAGTGACTTTTTGTCTGGGATGTGCTTTAAAATTATCGCGAAACCATAGTATTGTATAACCCTCTATAGAAGACTGAAATTGTATAGTAGAAATTTATAGCATCTTAACGATTCTTTGCTTAGATAAATTTGGGTATGGTCTACCTTTTTTTTAAAGAAAGCCATTGCTTATTCCAATTTTTTTGTGACTCTTATGTGTATCGGGCGTAGAAGTCATCATATTTTTTTTTTATTTTCCTGCTCAAAACATTTCCTTTCCTTTCTAGAGTAAGAGTCTACAATGATTACCTCTTTTGACTCTACCGATATGAATTCACGCGTGTTCTTGTTAGCTTTTGATTATTTTTTGGTTTTAGCTTTCGGAAAGGCTCAACCCTAACTCGTCCTTCAAAGAACACCCTAATCTTTGACCAAAGAATGTAACACTAGTCTTCTTTTTTATTCCTCTAAACACCTAGTAATTTCCAGTCCAGCTGCATATCTAATGTATTCCATCTCTTAAATTTAGGTCGAGATCTAAGGCTTAGGAGCGGATAGTCGTAAAACTTTATTAAGAATTTAATTTCTCCCTCAGAGTTTTTGGACTCTTTCTTTTTAGGGACAATGGATTGATAGATTGGTTTAATAGTAGCTTTG